>SKCR01036222.1:0-89445 GCA_019454045.1 Zanthoxylum bungeanum
ACCGCGTGAACAGTGTCACGCGGTTTGCCAGCACACACACACACACAAGGTTTGCCAGCTGCTCTGGCCATGCAAGTCAAGCTTGCTTTCGGCGCCAGTGGCATGAAGCTGTCTTCAACAGTAACTTGAAATACAAATTATATATCTTTATTAATAATTTTAATTTAACTTTAATTTTAACGTTTAAATTTTACTGTTGAAGACTAAAGATGACTTGTCAATATTTAAAATTCTTTTTATTTTTTGACAAACACATCATATTAGACTTACAGAAAAGTGATAATCATGAAAGACCTCAAAAAAATATGTTTTCAATGTTGCAGTTTTAACGTTAAGGATGTAAAAAGTAACTAAGAAAATAGAGATAAATGGTAAATATGAAAAATAATTGGAAGCCAAGAATCCTTCTACTTTAATTTAATATCACTTTTCACAATGATTTTTTTTAAAAACTAAAATGACACTAAATTGATAACACAAAATTATCATCTAAAACTTGAAAAACACAAATAAAATGTGTTATGTTTAATTTTGAAAAATACCCATTTAAGGAAAAATAAAGTTAAATTTTGTCTTAACATAGCCGACATGAAATATTTATTTCCCATGTATTAACCATATTAGAATATGATGTCAACAAAAATGTTATTATTGATAAGTTATATGCCATGTTTTCTCACCGGATTGGCAGGTTCGACCGATCGAATCAGGAACCAGCCATAAACCCGGTCCGGTCAAAGGAAAAAAATCAGCATGATAAAAAATCAATTAAAATCGGTTAAAATCGTTTCTTTTTTTGTATTTTTTAATTTTTAATTAAATAAAATTATTTATTACGTAAATCGATTTTGCTCTTTTTTGGACACGGTTCAACTGATCAAACCAATAACCTATTAAATTTCTTACATTATTGGTTTGATCCCTGATCTAATTCTGAAAACAATCATTATAAGTGATATATTACAAAGAGATATCATACGAGTCAAACTTCACATTAGCAAATTATAGCCCATTGAAGTTATCTAATTAATAAGATAACGGCCATAGATAAAAATAAAAATTATAAAGAATATTATCTTCTTAGTTGGCAAATTTAGATTATATAGATTCTTCAAAAATAATATTATTCTATCGAAGCTTCAGCTCTGAATTTCATATTACATGCGTGTGGATAATTACTTCCTTATATTATATATATATATTTTTACATGATATTTTTCATGCTGATGCATTGCAGAGTACTAATACTTTATCGCATTAAAAAAATACACGATAAAATATCACTGTTTTATTTAAGCCGAACTCCTTATTTAATATGTAGACGTCGAAACAAATCTCATAGGTATTGAGATTGTCTTGGAAGGTATATTAAAATGTGTTTATCAACACTTACCTCACTTGTACAAATCATTAACAAATATGGTTCTGGGACCGTCCACACAGATGGTCGATAACAGTTCCTAAATTTAAATCAAAATTAAAAATCTCAAATCTAAAAAAATAAATAAAAATCATATATATTAAAAATTCATCAAAAATATCCAAAAATTAAAAATAGTCCCTCATGATTGATGATCATCATTTTATTAATAATTTTATTCCCGAGGCATGGGGCGTTTACGCCAAAGGATGGCTTAGTTAAAAGTATTTTTTGCGATTCGAGACAAATCTAGCCTTAGATTGTTCTCCTGTTCATATGCTCGAGCTCATTTATTGTAATTTTATTTATCATTATAATTCTTTTTCTAATGCAACTTTTATTTGGCGATAAAAAATTAAATAAAATAAAATTACTAAAAATACGCTGAATGATATAACTTGTGGAGGTTTACATTAAAACATGTATATCTCTTATTAACTTACTTTTTAAAACAAAAAAGAGAAAAAGGACAAATAGGCTCTCATTTGTTCAATTAATCATAAAAACTCAATTCACTTGAAAAAAAAATGGTTATAAAGATCCTTTTTTGACAATTTTTGCTTTAAAATATTTTCAAAAGTATTTATTTTATAAATGAAATAAATTTATAAATAATAATTCCATAAATTAATTTATAAATACAACACAAAAATGTTAAAATACTATAATTTTTTTAAAAATAATTAAAGAGAAAAATTATCAAAAAAGGATATTTTTGATCATTTTTTAAATGAATGAAATCTTTATGACCAATTGAGCAATATTGAGGGTCTATTTGTCTTTTTTCCTAACAAAAATGGGGCAAAAATATCCATCGAGTATGAAATCTTTATATTTTCTTCAAAAAAAAAAAAAAAAAAAATTAGGTACTTTATATATTTCAATTATTAAATATTACACGTAACGACACTATCATAAATTTGATTTTAATTTTGCAGTTAAAGTTTTAAATTGTTTAAAATATCTAGTTAAATAATACTCATAAACTGACCATAAATCAAGTTCGAATTCATAAAACTGCTGTTCATTGCAAATGCATCATCCTACCGAACCAAGTTTCGAAAACCAAATACCTAACATAGCATTCACACCTAAAATTTACTTAACAAACACTTGTAACTTAGTACCGGTCGAAGGAAGAAGGGCGGTCCACCCTGCTTGGGCGATCATAAGGAGCAGCTCTGTTCCTATAGCCTCTTCCATCATCTCGTGCCGGTCCTCCACTTGCATACCTATCGCTGCCTCCTCGAGGACCACCGTCCCTTTCATAGCCTCTCTCTTTGCCATAACCATTCACAGGGTAACGATCTGAACCACCATACCTATCACCTGCGAGGCGATCTCCAGCAGGTGGGTACCTGTATTGTTCATAAAACATTTTATCATAACATACAAAGAGCGGCTTGCCTAGACTGTTGAGCTACACATAGAATGATGCAACAAAAGAGATGAAAAAAAGATGTCGAGAGTCCACGGGTTTTGCTATGTTATATTCAACTATTATAGTGTGCATCAAAAAGAGAGTTGCACACTATTTTTAAAATGACAGCTAAAAGCTATAAATGATTAATAAATTTGCAGATAACACCTCTAGGCATCATGGGAGTTTCTTTCTTTCTAATCAACCCAACACCAATTATTGTCCTCCAATCAAACGTTAAGACTGTCTTCCATCGGACAGCAAAAGTAAAAGACGATGTAGAATGCTTGATTTATAGATGGCTTAAGCATTACAGCTGTATTGAACTAAGTTCATCATCAGCAATCACATACCTGTCACTAACATAACGATCGCGGTTCCCATATTTGCTATCCCTGCTGTCATAACGATCCCTATCTCCATAACGTCCTCCGTCATAGCGGTCAACCATGTATCGATCACGACCCCCACCAAGGTAGTCACCACGGCCACCACCTCCAAATCTGGAACGTGATGAAAATGAACCTCCAGCCCCACCTCGGCCACTAACGTCCAAAGGACAATCTCGAGCCCAATGTCCAGGGCGACCACATCTGAAACAGTCATCTTGGCCTCCAGGCCTGTCACCACCATAGCTTCCCCTGCCACCAGACGAGTAGCCTCCTCCCCTGTAGCCACGATCTGAATCCTCACCTCCCATTTTCGGTTGAGCCTTATTCACAGAGATGACCTTATCACCAAATTCCCGTCCATGCATTTCTCTGATAGCATCATCCATGGCCCGACGGTCAGCATATGTAATAAACCCAAATCCACGCGGACGGCCTGAATCTCTTTCCAACATGATCTACATGAACATACAAGAGAAGCTGATGCCAAGAAACAGGACATGGATGACCCCAAAACCATAGCAATAAAGGAACACTACGGAATTGCCATCACTGTAAAGATGAGATTAGCAGAATGAAATTTACAAAATAAATGATAATCATAACCAGGGAACATTTGAAACTTGCTCCACACTACTTGGTGATTTGAAGCAAAGCATCACAAGAATATGGAACTTTAAGAGGACAGCAACTGAAGCTAATGATGCTTTGTAAATCAGATAATACTTAATTACTAGTAACTTCAAAAAGAAACAGGTTAAGAAACGATAGCCACACAGTCAAACCAGATCTTCTAACACCAGATCTTCTAACATAAACTTAGAAAGTGGCAAAATGATGATTAATTACTTGGTCCAAAGCATATTGGGGAAAGTCACAAGTGTGTATTCAGATTTAGAGGCCTTCAGATAGCAATTCAAACCATCACCAGAAAAGTAGAAAAAACACAAATATATAATAAGGTGCAGAATTAACCTTTAAGGAATGCAGAAATAATTGGTCCCAGATTTTATATTCAGAGATGATTAAGGTAGTAAAGTTGGAATCAATACATAATCAGAAGGTAACAAGCAAATAATGACTTACTTTCAGATCATTATTATGGTGAGGCATTGCTGCATTTTTGTTATTGAAAGGAATCCTAAACAAAGCAGAAGAATCTGCAAACTGCATATCTGTCATCTGACAAAATCCCAGATACCAGTACCTACAGAATCCTAGATAACAGTTCAAGAGAACAACTGCTAATAGCCAATTATATGTTCAGATGCATCAACTTTTTGAAGAGCACATCAGTGCTAGTTTCTAAGAGATGGTTGTGTTTCCACTCACAGGTAATTAAACATGAACCAAAAATTGTCATAATGTGAACCCATCTTGCAGTCGCAAAAATTATCCTTCCTTAATCCAAACGAGTGAACACAGACAGTAAGATATCTCCATGAAAAACACATATTATGCAAAAATCAATCTCTCTGTCCAGAAGACCTAACATCGATACAAACAAACACCCATCATCACACAATTTCTTCATTGTGGAGGCCATTCCCAAATTCTTCACGATTCTATTCAACCACCTCAGCAAGGTTAGCAGAGAAATCTTTAGCTAGACAAGAAATGACATCTTTATTCCACACATCCATCATAAAAGAAAGACGCTAAAATCAAGACAAGTGTCTAGCAAAGATACTGAACATGGAGATGAATCTGTACCCCTGAAACTTAGCCTATACAGTTCTTTAATTCATCACCATATCAGGTGATAATATTTACGTATCACTGTCCTTAAATAGCGTCTTCGCAGATGATAAGAGGGGAAGAGATGAGAGAATTACAGCTTTGCAACTACAAGCACTCAAACTCCAGTTTCATATGATTAATTTTGCAGCTGTTAAAAAAAATTCCTTTCACTGACAGGGTCTTCTGTGAGCCGGAAAAGAAAATGTGAGGAGTTGGCTAGGTAGCAAGTCTTCAGAAACTAGTATCATTAAATTAGAAGCTTAAAAAATATGGAATGGTGCACAACCATAACCATGCTCTGAAAAGAGAAAACTGCTCTGAACCATATAATCTATCCAACACAGACTAATTTCCATAGCAAGAAAACAGAGAAGTTTTAAGCAGTCAGAGCTCCAGAAACAACGCTGAAAAGCAGGAATCTTAGAATTTCATGAGCCTGGCAAGCCGACAGGAAGAAATAATCCAGTCCTCTAAAAGCAGATGTCTGCCACTTAGAAAACGCATCTTTGTGTATGATGTATCCAAACTTGATTCAAACCTCTCGCCCATTCTTGAATGTGATGCTATCATAATTGTTAGATTCATATGCACGACGATGACAACAAATCACACATCAGGCACAAGATAAATCTGATGATATACACGATGATCTACACTGTGCAAAACAAGTAAATCAACGCAACATCACAATGTGGCAGCCCTTGTGAAAAGCATATACATACATAACACTTTCGACAGCACTAGACAACCCTCTGGTTCTCTGAGTGACATAAATAAGATCAATCAGCACCCAATAATACTCAATGTCCAGCCTAAAATTTTATACCAAAAACTCAGAGAATACTAGTTGGAGAGCCACATGGAAAAACAAGCAATTTTTCTTTCATCAAGCTGAATTAAACTATATCCTTCAGCTAACTAACAGAGTGGAAGGCTGAGCATTTTAGACTCTTCAGTTTACCAGCCTCAGAATCCAGGTGGATGAACGCTGTGGAAAACAGAATCTTTTCTATCAAAAGCAAATAAGTCTCATAATTAGCTAGATCACATGACTTAGTCCATTGGTCGCCCAGTTCTGCCGAATTACATCCATTCCAAACTTCTGAGCAGGACTCTTCAGGGCTCTCAAGCAACTTACATTCCATGGATAAGAACTCTTTCCGCAGATAGCAAATGTTGCAAACCCAGGTATCTGACTCAACTGCCTTTAGTGAACATAAACCACATACACAAAGACCATCAATTCATGTGAATGCTTGTCAGCTGGGAAAACTAAAATAACCATCCATCTTAATCTAATCACACAAATAACACTGAGCTTCAGCCACACGATTCTGACCAAAAGTACCTCTAAAAAAACCATCTACAGCATCTCAAAAGATCATATCGAGCATATCAAGCAAAACAAGAAAACAAGTATAAACAATTAATATGAGAAGATATAGAATTGAGAATCATAACAAATGCCATCAAAACACATAGCCAGTGCAACCAATGGTTACCCTGAAATACAAGCTTAGAGATCTTTAATTTTCCATTGATTAGAAATAATAGTTCAAAACCAGCTACGCTTCAATTTCAAATGATAAATATTTTCTAAAATACTTTTGTTCTTTTCAAGCATTGGGTGCAGGAGTGGGATGGGGACTAAACAAAATAAGTTTCCGGATACATGCCATGGAATTGTTAGTTCAGAAAAACATGTAGCATTGTAAAGACCAAAAAAATAAACCAAGAAAAGAAGCAACATAGCTTCCTGTGATGCAAAATTATAAATCCAATAATCTACCATCCACGTCATTAAGTTGTGATTTTCAATAATGTCTAGCCCCTCAAAATAAACAGAATATGATTTAACAGATGACTGAAGGATGAACACCTAAATCTGGTCGTTCTATCTTATGAAAATAAACTAAAATCAGCTAAAAAAATCCATGTAATAGATTGTAATTTAATAAATCAACTCAGTTCTTCACCACACGCCAGTCACATTTTAAATTTCAAATGTTGCAAGTAAAATGTAAGAGTGCGTAGTGAATTGAAAATAATTCTTTCGTTTCCCCTCAGCTTTCTCATCAAAATCAAATATATCTTCCGCTATTATTTCGGTTTCTCGGAATCCAAACAGAGACCAAGTAATTCCAAGCAAACAAGAGAGAATAAAAAAGAAAAAGAGGCAAAGCGTTGAAAAACAATAAAAGCAGTACCTGGCACTCGAGAATTTTGCCAAAACGATCAAACGCGTTTTCCAGCTGTCGTTCAGTGACGTTCCATGACAGCCCTCCGACAAATATTCTGTACTCGTCTTTTCCAGCCATTACTCTCGCTTACATGCACAAAACGAAACAATTACTGCACAAAAACGACGACGGATTAGCGCACAACCAGTAACTAGAACCCTAAGAAGGAATCTCTTTGCTTCTAAGGAAAAATCTTTTGAGGGAAAAATCTCGCTTACCGTTTCTCGGTGTCAATATTATTTTTTATCGGGTATTGAATTTGCGAAACCCTAAAGAATGGGTTACCGGTGCTTTGTATGGTTGTACCTCGTGAATGGACATTTAATACTCGGTGATTTCGGGGTACTACCTTTATATGCACAAAACTGCTTCGAAATTGGGCCTATGTTTTGGGCCTCCATGTTTGGGCCTATAAACTTGAGCAAGGCCCTAAGCCTTTTCCCAGCCTCAAATGGGACTTTTTGTTTCCACTCTCTAGAAATCCTTTTAATTTGAAATCATTTGTTGTATGATGATCATAAAGTTTGAAATGAAATAGATAAAATTCATAATACTAATATGAACGGGAAACTTAAAAAAAAAAAACAAAAAACAAAAAACAAAAAACAAAAAACAAAAATGCAATTAATGAAACTGAAAATGTGATAATAATATTTTTATTTTCTGGGGACGCTCAGCAGTTGGAGTTTGAGATCTTGTCTTTAAGGTCCCATATTCAAACCCCGGATAGCACCTTGTATGAGCTTAGGACAACGTCGGTTTACCCATTCATCCATACCGGGGTCTTATAATCTCAGTATAGATGACGTGAGATTTCTCCGATATTTAAAAAAAAAAAAATTATATCATGTGAGACAGAGAGAAATTAAGAATATGATTTCAAAATTTGTATGAATTTGTATGTGTAGTGTGTTATAAAAACATTTAGTTTGGATGATAAACCTCACTCACCAAACACCAACTCCTATATTCTATTATTGCTCAAACTCAAGTGGCCACGGACACAAAGCGCATTCACACTTTGCCGAGCTGCTCCTCAGGAGAGACACCCTTGATATTTACTGTTTTTTTTTTTTTTTTTAAATAAAATATATACATGCTTTATATATAAAAACATTCTCAAATTCACATCAAATACCATAACAATAAAGAAAAGATGAACTAGATTTGTCTTGCATATCTGAATAATATGGATGTATTGGTTGCAATGCTGTAGAATATGTTTCAAGGAAACAATTTATTTGTAGATCATGTTTCTTAGGGTTATTGGGATAGGGTTTCCATTCCTTGGAATGATGATGAAACGACAACAAATTGTTATTCATGGTAATTTCACCGACATCACATAAGGTACATAAATTACATACTGTACACGGAATCGGTAATACGTATCAACCAAAGATTGAAAACATGTTACATCTTTTGAGACATGGTCAAATTATTCAGGCAGGAAGGGTAGCCTGGTAACACTAGTACCTGCATCACTGCCAGTTAGCGATATTCCGGGTGTTTCTTTTGGTGAAGTTGAACCAGATTTCGAAGATTTAGAAGACGATTTTTTGTTTATTCTCACTGGAAGAATCTGCAGCCTGGAGTTCAGCTCAGTACCTGAAGTTTCGGCTGCCAATTGATAGCTCTCTACAAGCTCAAGTTGCCGAGCAACTATTTCAGAGCGTCTAGGGAGAAGCTCCACTGCCTCTCCTCCAGGAATTACGATATACTCAATTGCAAGGCGGACCTCCTATATGGAAAAAGAGACGAGTAAATCCAAAGAGCATCTACGTGGAGCAGAATGTAAGTTTAACTGGTAAGGCTTTATATGGAAAGACAAACATAGAAATCACAGCCACCATGTGGTGCTCATTTATATAAATTTGACAGCCAATTGTAAAAAATTACCTCCAAAGCATCAATCTCTTCAATGGTGGGTTTTCTTTTTGGTGCATCATCTTCAATTTCAATGTCAAAGGAGGAGCTTTTGGGTGGCAGTTTTGGTATAGAGCCAAATGACTCCATTCCAAGAATCATACGAACTGCCTTGACCATTTTTGCCATCGTATTTGACTGCAAAATCAGAAAGATGACATTTGAATGATAAACTCATCTTATTATTGAGTAATGCCATTGTCGTAAACTCTTGCCAAACGCTTTGTCACAACCTTATATGACTGCATCTGGACCCTTTCAAAACTAATTCATGGGGCCACATCATGATCAGTGAAATATTGCCACATAAAATTTGGCCAGAGAGTAGAAGGAATATCATTTCTCCAAGTATTATTATTATGAATTAAAAAAGAAAAAAGTACAAAGATACCTTGATAACAAATATTGGCAACTGGTGGAATTTAGCAACTCCACGGATCCAAGGGTTCTGCTTCAATTCACAACTGGATGCAAGAATTGCATCTGCTGTTCCAATGTCATCAGTTACATCTATTTCATCCTCAAGTCCCATTACCTTCGCCACTTGCAATAGATCAGCTTCAAGGATCTAAACCACACACAATATAACAGATCTTATTACTGTCATTTTTCTTTCAAGATGTAGGTAACCAATTACAAAATCACTCAAGTCCCCCCTCCCAAAGGGAAGAAAATGAAAATACTTTCTATCATAAAATTAAAATGTCATCAAATTTTATATGTTCCCACGAGTAAACGTGACTAATGTATTATGTGGACTGCTACTGAAGAAGAATATATGCATTCAATAATTTACCTTGTATATAAACACAAACTGGTGAGCAGAAGAATATATGCATTCAATAATTTACCTTGTATGTATACACACAGACTGGTGAGCTTGGCTTTCTCACAGACCTCTTGATCCTATGTTTCTTGAACCGATATGAAGCATACTCTTCATCTTCCTCATCAGACTCCATTTCAGCACTTTTGTCTTCATTAATAGTCAATTCGGAATCTTCTCGATAGCTCTCTCTGGGCATTCGAGTGGATTGCAGAGACTCATGATGTTCAGCATCCATTTGGCTCTTGATGCTATGTTTCTTGAACCGATTTGAAGCATACTTTTCATCTGCCTTATCAAACTCCATTTCAGCACTTTTGTCTTCATTAATAATCAATTCGGAATCTTTTTGATAGCTTCCTCTGGGTATTGGAGAAGATTGCAGAGTCTCATGATGTTCAGCATCCATTTGGCGGACTTCAAACAGTGGAGATTTTCCTATCACCCAGAAGTGCATCTATCTTAGATAAATATTTGCCTCAAATCTCAAATCTAGGAAAGAGAACAGGCCCCAATTTAGAAAGAGAGCTTTTTAAAAGACAGATGTTGAAAAAAACCTGCCAGAATATCATCTACAGTAGCATCTAATCTGTGATGAACACGACATTCAGTCCTAGATATCAACTCAACAGCACATGTAAAAGTAGGAGGCCCTTTCCTTTCAAGAATTGTCTTCTGCACTTTCCTTTTCTTTGCTTCCTCATCACCAAGAGTTACACTCTATTTCAAATAGTAACATAAGAGATCAACTTAAACAAGCAGGATTTTCACCCATATATACAGAGAGGGAAACGTTATACAGATTCATTTCTTTAAATACAACAACAATTGCCCTGACCAAATTCAATTGAAGTGGGTACTGATTAGTTCGAATAGACTAGTAAGGCCTATTAGGGTGCTGCCAAAGATTTTGCATTTGAACAGGATTAGGTTTTGGGTTGGGCTGGCGCGAGGTATATACTAAAGGAAAAAAAAGTGAAATGAACTGAATATCTGGAAAAACACACACACAACAAGCAGAATAACTTTTAATTTCAGCATAAGTATTCATGGGGACATATAATATGAAGGACAAAGAAGGATAGGCACCTCTATGCCCCCAACAAGGATCTGGAGAGAGGGATTTTTAATTATGCTATCTATAGTCATTCCATGAGCTGTTCCAACTAGCTGAACTCCACGTTGAGCAATAGTGCTGGCAGCTAATGCTTCAAGCTCTGTTCCAATTTCATCGATTATGATTGCCTCAGGCATATGATTTTCAACTGCTTCAATCATTACCTGGAAGGAATGAAATAAAAAGAATACTAAAGATGTAAAATTAATGGAAAAGAATCCATGGTTATTCCATGTGGACATGATAGTAACAATTAAAGCTGGAAAATTAAGTTCAACACTCACATTATGTTGCATGTTAACATTAGGAACTTGCATCCTTCTAGCACGACCTATTCCTGAATGAGGGACATCTCCATCACCCCCAATCTCATTTGATGTATCTACAATTACTACACGCTTCATGTGGTCATCCGCCAACATTCTTGCAATTTCTCTGCTCAAATAAAAATGCTTCAGATTTATTAACACCGTGTGATAAGTAAACATATGAATTCCGGAGTACTTAATTTAACATCAATTCATTATCATTTCTTCTTTTCTTCTCATTCTAAAACTTATCACATGACAGCGGACGCGCCTTCTGAAATTTAAAAATTAAATCAAACAAAGCATAAAAATGCACCCAAGGGAAAATCCTCATAACAAGTATAAGAAAAACACACGATAGCAACGTACAGAGAAATATAGTATACAAAATCACAAGCTTATTCGTATATGGACCATTGTTTAGCAAGGACATAAATATAATGACTAAAAACCATCTCTCTGTTAGTTGACATGGAAAGCTCTATACCTGATCAAAGTTGTTTTGCCTACTCCAGGAGGACCTATGACCAAGACGGAACCTCCCCCCTCAACCAAGTCATGTATAATCTCAGCACTTCCAGCTACGGCTCGACCTACCCGACAAGTGAGGCCAATAACTTGCATTTTACGGTTTCGAATAGCACTTATACGATGTAAAGATCTATCAATACCCGATCGGTTATCATCCGAAAAATCACCAACCTGAAAAGATCAATTAACTTCACGTGTAACATTCAATAAACCTCCATCTGCACACAAATATCCTAATTCAAACACCATGCACACAGATTTCAAACCATTTTGTAGGATAGGAGATAACAATGAAAGTGCATCTATCAAGAACCATCATGTGGAAACACAAGCTGTAAATTAAAATATGTAAACATTATTTGCATTACAATAATCAAAAAAAGAAAAAAAAGGAATAAAAAAAAGATGTACGATCTCAATGTTCCTACATATGTCATATGACAATTTTAAAATACTACAATCACTCTCAAACAAGAGAAACCTCCCACTAAGCTAATTGTAATATTAAATAAAATAGTTTTTCTATAGAAAATTTCAATTTTTTTTTGGAAAGCCGCCGCCAAACCACCAGGTTAAACGGAGGGGGGCTGTCCCAAGCTTTTACCATCCTACTCGAACTCAGGACCTTGACAATCAAATTACAAATTACACCCTTGGGGCTTTTCTATTGAAACATATTCCAAGTAAATCTTTCAATCATTGACTAAAAAACACTTTCTAGAATAAGCGCAATCAAATTAGAAATAAAAGTAACAATATGTATACCATATGATCCATCATAAGAAACTCATATAGTCAAATTAAATGCACTGATATAACCTTTGCTATTGCATGCTTTAAATCTTCATGCTTCACAATCTGCTCTGAAATCACCCAATCCCCAGAAGGAAACCTCGCAAGAGGCTTTCTTCCCAAGTCCATAACCACCTCAATCAAGTCACCAAGTTCTCTATGCATACACAACTCTCTCCTCATCCTCAATGGCAACAATTCCAATAACAACTCCAGCTCACTATCCACGCCAGACCTCGAAGTCGAATCCGAGTTCGGAGAATCCGAGACTGACCCATTTCTAGACGGCGCCCGATCACCCGGCCGCAAGACAGTCGGCGGATGAATCGACGGCGGGGATGGTTTCGGAGAGGCGAACGTTTTGCGCGAGCCACGTGTTTGACGAAATGACGAGGAGATTGAGGTGACGAAGTTAGCGTTTTGGATGTAATTTAGAGCTGAAATTGGGACTTGGTTTGCAGAATGCCACGAACTGTTTATGTCGATAAGCACAAACCGCGAGTTCAAAGCTCTCATTTTTCAAAAATAAATAAATCTTTTTATTTTCCCTGTTTTCGATGTTTATGTACTGCTACAACAAATATAAAGCTGAGGAATATTTGAAGGAATATTTGGGGATGTAAATATATATGTACAAGAAGAATGTGTCTAGTTTCTATTTTTCTGTTTTCTTTGTTTCTGCTTTCAGTGTTTTTTGTTTTTGTAAAAGTAAAAAAAAAAAAAAAAAAAAGTGAACGAGAGGATATGGAGATTCGGAGGGATCTCCGATGGGATTGGAGGGAAGATGGTGAAGTGGGTCCCACCAAAACGTTTAACGACCGTGGAAGCAAAGGCCATCGGACCACACATTTTTTGGAGGAAAGATAGAAGTGTTGGATTTGTGTTGTGTGTCGACTTTTATTATGTTCTTTATGCTTAGTGTGGGCCCCTCTTTTTGTGAATTATAAATGTTATATATATATATATATATTTATTTATAATAATAAATGATTTGGTGAGTATTTTATTTATGAATTTGTTTTATATATTTTAAATAAAAGGAAAATTTTGCGTGGTATTTAAGAAAAATGTATGTTGCGATTTTGGAAGAAAGACACTGAATATAAAGATTAGTGGGGAGGACTTTTTTTTCACCATTGAGTAAAAGTTAAATGTTATTTTATTATAATAATAAAGAATTTGAGTAGAAATCTAATTATCAATATGATTTGTATTTTTTAAATAAAATAAAAATCATATATGACGCTTAAGATAAATCTTATGTGATGTTTATGAAAAAGACATTAAACTTTTATATGTATATAGAATAAAGATATCTCTAATAAGATTCAATTTTATTTTTGAATATTTATACATTTTAAACTAATCCTCCTCATAGCCTAAATTACTTTATTAGTTTTTATTTTTTTTAAACTCGAGCACAGATGACAAGTTAAATTAAATTATTTGAAAAACACTTGATCTTTCTCAATGTAATCTTCTTTAACTATCTATTGATATTCTTAGTTATGGAAATTAATAAATTTGGATATTTTCAAATTCAAAATATCAAATTTGAGCACCCAAAATTTTTCTATCTAAAAATTAACAAATGTTATAAAATAAGAGCAAAAAAAAAAAAAAAAAAAAAGGAGAAGAGAATACCTTGTAAAACTGCGAGCTTTTCTTATTAATTCTCAATGAATGATTTTTGATGTCAAAATACAAAGGGTGTTCCTCTATATTTATAGGGAGGAGTTGTGGTGGGATAAGTTATAAAATAATAAAATAATAATAATTACAAGATAAAAATTAAGTAGTTGAGATCATCACAAATTACAACACTCCCCCTTGAGCCTGACTACTTTAGTCATACATAATTTGTTTGACTTCTGAGTGGAATAACATTGCCTCATTAAAAACCTTACCAGTAAAACCCAATGTGACGAAACCTGGTCGAAGGAAAAAGAGTACAATGCACATGTGTCATGTCAATGCGCCCCCTGATGAGAGATATCATCAAGATAATTTGCTAAGTCGACGCATGCCAATACTATATACAAGCTTCTCAAATGTTGATGTCGGTAAAGATTTTGTAAATAAGTCTGCAAAATTATCGGTTGATCTTATTTGCTTGACATCAATTTGTTTGCTCTGCTGGAGCTCATGAGTATAAAAGAATTTGGGTGAGATGTGCTTGATTCTGTCTCCCTTGATGTACCCTCTTCTGATTTGTGCAATACATGCAACATTATCTTCATATATCACTGTTGGAATATTTGTGGCAGAATTTAAGTTGCATGTGCTCTGAATATGATGGATAAGTGACCTTAACCATATACACTCTCTACTTGCTTCATGTAGTGCAAGTATCTCTGAGTGATTGGATGAGGTAGCAACAAAAGACTGTTTTGTAGATCGCCATGAAATTGCTGTATTATTATAGGTAAAAATATACCCTGTTTGTGAACGTGCCTTATGAGGGTCAGAGAGATATCCTCCATCAGCGTAACCAACAATGCCTGATTTTTGTGTTAGCTCATTTGAATAAAACAATCTCAAGTCTTTAGTGCCGTGAAGATAACGAAAGATATGTTTGATGCCATTCCAATGTCTTCGAGTTGGCGCAGAACTAAATTGCCAATAAATTAATAGAAAATGCAATATCAGGTTTGGTGCATTGAGCTAAATACAGCAAGACACCAATTACACTAAGTTATGGTACTTTGTATCTCTTCATTATCTTCTTTAGGAAGAAATTGATCATTTTTAGGATCGAGAGATCAGACTACCATGTGAGTACTTAATGAATGAGCATTATACATGTTGAAACTTTTGAGAATTTTTCAATATATGCAGACTAATAGATAAATACTCCATTAGTTTTATGCTCGATCTGCAAGCTGAGATAATATTTCGTTTTTCCCAAGTCTTTCATCTCAAATTCTCTTTTCAAATATTCAGCAGTTTTTAGAAGCTCTTCAGGAGTTCCAATTAAGTTAATATCATCGACATATACTGCTATAATGGCAAATCCAATTTCGGACTTTCTAATAAATACACATTGGCAGATAGGATCATTTATATATCATTATTTCATCAAATATTCACTCAATGATTATACCACATGCGTCCAGATTGTTTCAATCCGTATAAAGATTGTTGTAACTTGATTGAACACAGTTTACGATCCTTTGATTTATATACTTCAGACATCTTCAATCATTCAGGGATTTTCATGTAGATATCAGTGTCAAGTGACCCATACAAATATGTTGTCACTACATCCATAAGACGCATGTCTAGTCTTTCAGAGACTGCCAAACTGATTAAAAATCGAAACGTAATGCCAAACATATCCTCATAGTCAATACATGTTCTTGCGAGAAACCTTGTGCAACTAGTCGCGCTTTATATCTAATGATTTCATTATGTTCATTACGTTTTCGTACAAACACCTATTTGTAACCAACAGGTTTGCCATCTTCATATGTCTGGACTACAGGTCCAAATACTTCACGTTTGGCTAAAGAAGTCAATTCTGATTGAATCGCTTCTTTCCATTTAGGCCAATTGTGTCTTTGTCTACATTCATTGACAGTTTGAGGTTCAAAATCATTTGCAATTTCAGTAGCTACTGTGTATGAAAACACATTGTTGATGGTTATTTCCTTTCGATCCCAAAGTTCTATTGTATAAGTATAATTTATAGACTTTTCCTAATTTTTAGAATTTTGAGCCTCTTCAGCGGTTGATATCTCTTCAGGGACTATCAGTTTCTCTGGAACTGGTGATTGAGAAGATGTGAGTATAGTCATTGCTCGAGCATTATTTTCAACATGATCCGAATCTCTCATTTTCCTTTTCCGTGGAATAGTAGCTTTAGAACCGAGTGGTCTACCATGTTTCTAACGTGCAATAGATGATTCATTAGCTGCATTTACACTAGATTGTTCAACAGGAACAACCACCCGGGCTGGTGTATTAGCAGTTGGTATATGTGACTTGGTTACTTTTGCAGCATCTATAAATGCATCTGGCAATTGATTTGCAATTTATTGCAAATGGATAATCCTTCGTACTTCATTTTCACATTGGCTGGTGCGAGGATTTAAATGAGATATGGTAGGAACTTTCCAAGAAAGTTCATGCCTTGCTTCATGAGGCTCTTTCTTTTCCCCTAATGGTGAAAAATTTGTCTCATCAAAATGACAATCCGCGAAACGTGCGGTAAAAAGATCACTCATTAAAGGTTCCAAATATCTAATAATAGAAGGTAATTAAAACCAACATATATCCCCAAACGACGTTGAGGTCCCATCTTTGTGCATTGTGTGGGTAAAATTGGAACATACACAACACAACCAAAAGTGCGTAGATGAGAAATATCTGATTGGTGACCAAGAACAAGTTGGATTGGAGAATATTGATGATAAGCTGTGGGTCTAAGGCGAATTAATGCAACTGCATGTAGTATAACATGACCTCATATAGAAATTGGTAATTGAGTCTGTAACAATAAAGTTCGTGCCATTACCTAAATTCGCTTGATCAATGATTCTGCCAATCCATTTTGTGTATGTACATGTGGAACTGGATGTTCAACATCAATTCCGACTGATGTACAGTAGTCATCAAATATCTTGGATGTAAATTCACCAGCATTATCTAGTCGTATGGTTTTGATTGGATAATCTGGGAATTGTGCCCTTAATCTAATCATTTGGGTAAGTAGCTTGGCAAACACAATGTTACTTGTGGATAACAAGCAAACATGTGACCACCGTGCAGATGCATCAATCAAAACCATAAAGTAACGGAAAGGTCCACTTAGGTGATGTATTGGTCCAAAAATGTCTCCTTGAATCCTTTGTAAGAATGATGGGGATTCAAGGGCAATCTTAGATGGAAATGGGCGTATCACAAGTTTGCCTTGTGAGCAAGCAGTGTAATTGATCTCATCTGTCAATAGAATCTTCTGGTTCTTTAATTTATGCCCATTAGAATTTTCAATTATTTTGCGCATCATTGTAGCTCCTGGATGACCAAGACGATTATGCCATAACATAAACATCTTTGGATTATTGAACTTCTGGTTCATCACTACATGACTTTCTATTGAATTTATGATTGTATAATACAATTCAGATGAGAAAGCTTGAAGTTTTTCTAATATGTATTTCTTACCTGAGATATTTTTGGTAATATATATATACTCTATATTGTTTTCATCTAAAGTTTCAATAAGATACCCATTTATGCGAATATCCTTGAAACTTAGCAGATTTCTACTGGACCTGTCTGAATATAGAGTATTTTCGATGCATAATTTTGTTCCACTTGCTAATAAGATTATGGCTCTTCGAGAGCCTTGAATTAGGTCTACAGGCCCAAATATAGTGTTTACTTTTCATTCACGTAATTTTACGTCCAAGAAGTATTTTCTATCTCGAAGGATAATGTGTAGTTGCGTTATCAACCAAACATACATCACCACATTTATTTTCCAGAACTGATAATTTATTTGTAGGATCCATATCCTTGAAAGTAAAATTCATGTCACATAAATATGTAATATAATTCAAAAGAATAAATATATAATAGAAAATAAAATATAATATAAAAATTAAAAACATCACATAAATATGTATAAACCAAAAATTATACATATATATTTGGAACTTCAGGTTCTCTTGAAAAATAATTCGTTGACCTAGAACTTCAAGTTCCAATCTTACATTATTATTTAGAACATCAGGTTCTAAAAGGGAATTATATTTCAGAACTGCAATTTCTGATTGATAACATTAATATTTAGAACTTCAAGTTCATAAATATGATATTATAAATTCAGAACTCCAAGTTCCATGAAAGATTTAAAACTGCAAGTTTTAATTTAAAGTCTGATTGATTGAGATTAGAACTTCAGGTTCCTTAATTGTGGTGTACTTATAGAACTTCGGGTTCTATAATTGTTTTGTAAATCTAAAACTGCATGTTCTAATCTAATAAATAATAAATGAGTTTAGAACTTCATGTTCTAATCTACCTCTTATATCTTATCATAATCATGAAAAAAAATAAAGTAAACAACAACAAATCAATAAAAAAAAATATGCTACTTAGTTTCTGATGTGGAGGGTCCAACTTAATGGCAACCACATAACATACTAATAAGAACAATTAAGTTATTAAATTCATGTCACATAGAAATATAACATAATAAATTAGAACTACTAGTTCTAATTGTATGATTGAAATTCAAAACTTCAGGTTTTGATTTATTACAAAACTTCAAATGGTAGAATGAACTTCAAATAATTTATATTGGTATAATCATAAACCAATATCAATTAATAGCATCATATAAGAATCATGATATGGTGGCTGCAGGCCTTATTTTAAGACAAATGATGAAAGATTCGGCATGATGGTGATGATGACTTAATGCGACACGCTTTCATCACAATTGAAGAGATTATCATCAACATATATTAATGGCTTTGATAAAAAATATTTACCAACCTAATCACAATAGTAAAATAAAACTATAAAAATTATTCTTATAAGAATAAAAGGAACGTCATATTTAATTATGGCTAATGATTGATTATTACAAAAGCCAAAAAAACAGAAAAATAAACGGGACAGCGAAGATCAAGAGAATCATGACTCTCCCAACACAAAAGCAATTCACGCAACGCAAGGCCATCTAATCTAGCAAAAACAAAGGCTCCGGGCCTTGTTGAATTTGATTTAGAGAGCCATGGACAACAATAAATCCACTCATAGTAGTAAAACAAAGGCTTCTGGTCTTATTGATTAGTGCATGTAAATCCATACAAAGCCAAGACAAAATTATGGGAACCATCATGATCAACCATCTGACACCCCTACCTGGCACATCGGCTTCAGCCTTCAGGCCTTAATTCAAGATTGATGATGATGATGATTCGAAGATTGGCAAAACACAAGCCAAACGTATTCAAATGTTTAAAGCAATTACGTGGTGATCATCAACACACACTATATGAGGTCAAGATTTTGACTTCAGGCCATTTGATTAATCAAAATTTTTAAAGATGTTTGATCATCATAATCATGATTATTATCATTAATAAATTGGCTTCAGGCCGCATGATTAATACTCACATCATGAATAGCGCATGATCAACAATCTTTTACAATTAAATAGTTTGCGCATGAATCGTGATGATAAATGGTTTGTGATGGTTGGGTCCATCGATCATCACCGTCAGATCTTTTGATGATCAACAAAGTCTCATGGCTGACAAAGAAAGAAGCAAACTACATCATGAATTGCTTCAGAGGCCGCATGTCATTAAATTTATAGGAGAAGCAAACAAAGGCTTCAGGCTTGTTTGATCATGCTTTAAGTCAAGATTGCTTGAATGATGTATACGTGAGAAAGAGTGAAATAAGAACAACTCATGCTCGATATTTTCTTATAAATTCTTCATGAATGATTTTTGTGTTCCTCTATATTCATAGGGAGGAGTTGTGTGAGATAAGTTAAAAATAAAATATATAATTATAAGATAAAGATTAAGTAGTTAGGATCATCATAAATTACAACAACAAATTCACTTCTTTGGGACAAAAATATCTTTCTTCTTCCTCTAAATTTAAGAAATTTTCTTCGAAAATGGCAAAAAGCTGCTGCATTTTTTTTCGTAAATATCACAAAAATCCGTTGCAAATGTCGGTAACGTTGCAAAACCCATTTTAAAATTGTGTATTTGTTTTTTTTTTTTTTTTTCTAAGTTTGAGAGAGAGAGAATAATATTTTTGATCAAAATCATGAATTTGTCCATATAGAAAAATTTTGATTACCCAAATTTGATATTGTAATTTTGAAAACACCCAAAATTAATAATTTATAACTATGACTTTTCTTATTTCCTTTCAATTAAAAAACATTGTGATACAATATTGAATAGTAAAAAACCCAGTTGATTAGTCAATTGGGCTCTGATAAAATTTCAAACAAGATATGAAAGTTCAAAACTGAACCACTAAACATTGAGCCCCCACAAGGATAACTTGAGTAAATTGAACAAAGAACTTTTCTCATAATACCATTTCACCATTTACATTGTAATGTTGCAGCTTAGTGCTAGTTGTAGACTGTGGTAAGAGATTAAAAAGGCTACAGAAGTAACACTGTAAGAAGATGACTGTATACTGGTGGTGAAGATTTGATCATCTTAGTAGCTTAACTAATTCTTTTTCCAACCATTAATATTTTTCTTACACAGTATTCAATCTTTGTTCCTTGGTTCAAGATTGTCATCTGCTTAGTCAATTAATACTCTATACACCACACACTCCCGATTTTTCTACCTGAGATAATTGAAACACAACAAGATAACATCACTTGTTAGATTACTTTGGAAGAGATTCGTGTTATGAAAGTAGAAAATGAATTAGAGGTAGTACCAAAGGATTCAGACAGAGCCAATGGAAAACAAGAGGCCGGCCTCTGCCAGAAAATTTCACAGGATTAGCAAGCAACAAGCAGTTCAGCATCAGTGCTCCTGCTCACAGCAGCACAAGGCATCTTGTTTGCTTAGGTCAACTATTTTATTCAATTCCCATCTGCTTGCATTATGAACAAGTCCACCTCACAGTTCCCTCTCGGTTTTGTGAAAAAATGTTCATATGAAACATGTAACGAAACACAGTTTATATTTCCAGGATCAATATAAGAAAATACTTATGAAGGCGATGAATCTGTGTCAATACAAAAAGTGAATGACTTAAAAGAACCACATGGGTATTGTAATCCTTGAGAGTTCTCATCACATCAATATTCTCTAAATATATAGTATGAGTATAGGAGGGTCATGTCCTTTGAGTTGTGCCTTATGGGAAAGACACAAACATGTAGGGACATATCCTCTAAATTGAAAGAATGAGACTCTAGGCCTCAAAGGGCATAAGAGAAGGGATATAACCCTTAGGAGGGTTACCCCAAACCAAGGGTGCCCTCAAGAGACCTCATTCCATCCTATAAATTAAGAGGTCTTGAGATCATTTGTGGAAACCAGAAATCATAAGTTTCATCCACTGTCTTAGAGAGTCATTTAAGGAAAGAGAGTTTCTACCATTTGTCTTTATCAAAATCTTGTAAAAGGAGTGCCCATTCTGTTGGACAATTATGACCCATAGCGTGTCACTATTTGTAAAAGACATTGTGGTTTTTGTACAAATTACCTAATGTGACAATGAAAATTGCTATTTTATCATTTTGTAATTAGATTACTTGTATATATATAATGATAAAAGTCCTTATGATTAGTTCCGGATTAATAAGATATGAGACAGTATCAATCCACGAAGGTTTAATCATTAAATATCCCTAGTCGTAGTATTATCGAGACTGGACATCGATAATGCGGATAGACTAGTATTACACTTGTGCGCGTTGTGGGAGCATAACGACATAGTTCTCATATATTTAAGTATTGGATACTTATGCAAGTGTGATAGGAGGTTGTGTTTACCGATGGTACGAAAACAGCTTTGCTCTGGATAGACCCCTCGGAATCCCATTGGTTACTAAGACTATGTGTCTATGGGAATCCTATTTAGGGTAGGTGTATTTGGTCTTAACCTGAGACTTGCATCGCTAATACTTGCGACAATCAATACGCTTTGATTTTGGTCGTCCGGGGCTTTAACAGGTTCTGTGTACGTCTCTTCTGGGTTTATTGAGAATCGTAGTGTATTGGTGTGATGTCAAGACAGAAGTATCATTTCAGTCATATGGAGATGATGATCACGTAGGGATACAAACTTGTTCTCTATTATGTTGCAACTATCGGATAATATGACAAGGTCATGATTATCCGATTATAGAGACTAGTTGCTTGTGATCCGATATATGCTTCGTACAGGGCAGACAATATTCCAGCCCTAGGCCTTGCATGTAACATCTGATACTGGATCGCAATACGCAATACTACGTATACTACGCCTAACAAAGATTATATATTCCTTAAAGAATATTTCTGGAGAATTGGGTAGGCACGACGCTTTGCTAGAAGCCCACCATGTCTTGTAAATCGGTAGGAACGTGGTACCGGGTACACACGTATTCGGATAGTCCGATGACCGGATTTACTGCCAACATATCCAGGGATCTCATGAGTTGCTTCCCGAAGATTCATCGATGACGTATGACTCGAACATAATTAATCTGGGATTAATTATGAGAGAGAGGAAATTAATCTGGGATTAATTACGGCAAGAATTTATCTGGGATAAATTCAATTAGAAGAGAGAGAACGATTAATTTGGAATTATCGATAAAATAATATATCGATATATTAAATGAATTAGATTTCATACGGAATTAAATTGGATTTTAATTCGGGCGAACGAATTAATTTAGAATTAATTCGCGAGCGACTTTAATAGTAATTTGCTAGGCATAATTATTTAATTAATTTTGACTTAATTAAGTCGCAACGAAAAATTCGTTAATTCGGAATTAACGAACCCGAGCCCGAACGTGTTTGCGGCCCACTCGGATTTTGAATCAAAGTGGGGCCCACAAGTCACATCACCTAGTCAACTTTATCTAACTTTATGTTGATAGAAGTTGGTAGTGGTTGGTGACTTGTTTCTTACACAAGTTTGAAGGTGAAAGACCTTTACCAAACTTTGATGTTTGGTATATGATAATTGTTTTTGGAAATCAATTACATTTACACAAAATCACATCTCTTCTCCTAATTCCTCCCAAAACCGTGAAGCCTCTCTCCCCTCTCTTCTTCTTGGCTTGGCCGAGAGTTACACAAAGGAAAGAGAATTTTTGTTGCAAAAATCTCCATTGCTAGCACATCAAAGAGTCATCCAAAGTGATAGGGAACCTTTCCCATTGAGTTTGGAATCAAACATCAAGCTTGGAGCTCAACATACAAATCAAAAGAGGAGCTTGGAGCACTTCAAAGGAGCAAAAGTTTTGAACTTTCCACCTACATCCAATCCGATCAATGTAAGTATTTCCGCTACTTCTTTGCGTATTCACACATCTTTTATGCTTAAATGATCTTGGATGACCTTAGAAACCCAACAATGGTATCATGAGCCTATTTAAGCATGAAATGAATTAGGGTTCATAATCTTGAATTTTGGTATTTTTGGCTTGGAGCATGATTTTATCAAATTGATTGTTTGAGTATGCTTAGATTATGATAACTAGAGTTATGCATGATTAATTTTATGAAAAAATTGATTAGATAATTTTCCAAAAATTTTGGCTTGGCCGAATGTTATGAACCCCAAGCTCATGGTGATTTTGATTTTTTAAGACCATTGGATGTGTTTAAAATGCTTGGATATATTGATTTGTGATTTAATTGGATTGAAATCAAAATTGATAAATAAATCCTATGATTGCCATGAGCTTAGAGAGCATGTAATGACTTGATTTTGTTTCAATAATGTTGGACATGTATTGAAAATAATAAAGCATTATTAATTTTAAATTGGTGTTTTGGAAATGTTAATTTAAGTAATTAATTATGGCTATACACTTTAATTAAATAAATTGTGATATTTGGAATATTAGAATTTATTAATTTAGGCTTAATTTGGAATTGGACTAAAATTGTTATATTTGGGCCTAATGGGCTTGGTTGGGCCAAGTTGGTTTAGGACAATTGGATTGGATCCAAATTGGGCCTAAAACCATACCATTAAGTCCAAATATAATAAATGGGCCTTTAAATAATTAATTGGGCCTAATGGGCCAAAATTAATTTTATGGCAAAGAGTGATTCCTTGTTGGGCTTTGGTTGCCAAAGTCCATGCCTTAAGAAATTAATTGAAAGCCCATTGGACTTTAATTAATTGACATTGGATGTTAATTGGGCTTTGAGACCCATTAAGATTAGATTTAGAATATAAATCGTAAAGGCACATTAAAAGTGTAATTATTTAATTTGGAATTAAATAAAGAATTAGTATTGAATACAAATTAAATTGGATTTAAATTGTAGTTCAATATAATTAGAGAATACGCACTTGAGTACTTATTCTCAAACGAGTTGGACTCGCGCAAATCAAATCGTTGTTTGAACATTGGATGATCACTTAATTCAAGATTAATTAATTGGATTAGATTGATTGAATAACATGCTTTGTTGAATACATGATGTATTGTATGAATAATGTATATCAGATGAATATTAGATGGTGAGGGCAATTTTGAAATTATTGTAATAAATTTAGAATTTATAAATTGGACCTGCGTGTCCAGCCTTTATCTCTCGACTCTTTGTAATTCTCTTCTCACCAATTCCCCTCAATGTTAATGAGGTTTCTTTATTGTATTATGTAATTGGGTAGAAGTTAGAACGGTGCTAGCCGGGAGAGGAAATGGAGTGATTTGTTCTAGGAACAATTTGTGAGATATCCATCCGCATATCATTATTAATTTATTTATCGCGCCTTATTATGCTTTTAGAATGCATGCTTAAGGGTATATTATGAGACCTAATCAAAGATAATTAATTGGTTGCCAATTACGCGAAAAACCCTCAATAAATATTAAGCGCTTTCCTTCCATTGAATGGTTATTTCTTAAGATCCAAGATTGAAATTGGTTTGTTGGCCAAAGTCAAGATCAATGTCCATCGCGGATGTGTTTGAACCATGAAAGCTTTGTTCTATATCGCATGTCTTGGGCAAGTTGTGATTTTTTGGCCAAAGTCAAGGTCACTTCTTGTTCATCGACATGGATTACGAAGTTTTCCAAGGTCAATGGTCCCGCTTAACTGGAATCATTAAGCTTGTTGAGCCAAAGCCAAGGCTTAGTTGATTCAGAGGAAAAGGTTAGGAAAATATATTGGATATATTGGCATATATATTGTATATATGTTTCGGACTTGGAGGTCCACCTACCGGATCTAGGAATTGGATGAGGTCCATTGATCTTAGAGATCTACCTAGTTAAATATCATACAGCTTGTTGGCCAAAGTCAAGGTTGTGTGTTACTTAACGGGATCCTAGCCCACTAGGAAACTAGGTTTCCTGAGTACTCAACAGAGGGTTAGAGGCTCGCCGAAAAATAGTGGGAGGCTAGTATTGAATTTGCAATTTCGTTCAAATACTTGCCAAATACGAGCTTTCAAATTATTTCGTCATTTAAATATTTATTAGTTGGACTAATATTCTATTATTTTTCTTGTAACAGTTGGACTATACCCAAAAATCGTTAATTGAATAGTTAGACTATTGCAATTAAAGATGACTGGAAAGATCGGGTTAGAGACATTATCATTGGCGAAAATGTCTTTAATGGTGCGAACTTTCCTTGATTGGGATTGAACCTCATGATTGTCCTGGGGGCTGAGAGGATGCTCTATACGATAGAGAGACCTCTCGGGCCTAAGCCCGGAAATGAGCAGCCCGCTTGAGCTTGAGCTTTGGAAGACTCATAGCGATGACAACTCAACTGCTCAATCCGTCATGCTCGCTGCATGACCCCTCAATTTCGTCGCCAAATAAGGGTTGGATCCCTATACTATGATGGCAAAATTGAAGGACCTTCATCGATCTAACCTTAGATCGCAAAGGTATGAATTGCAGAAGAAGCTCTTTCGCTCTCGAATGTCAGAGGGTACATCTGTTGAGCACCATGTGTCGTAGATGATTGCTGACATTGAACAGCTGCGTCAGCTAGGCATAACCTTTGAGGCTGAGACTTCTATAGATTTGATCTTGCAGTCTCTTCCTGACAGCTGGAGCGGGTTCATCATGAACTACAATATGATGAACCAAGACCATACTCTTGGAGAGCTGATAGCAATGCTGCGTGAAGCAGAAAAAGAGCTTTTGAAGGGCAAAAAGCACGAGGCGCACTTCGCTTCAACATCTCAGTCTCCCAAGGCTGGCCGAAGGCTTTTGAGATGTAAAGAAGAAAGGGCAAAGCAAATGTCAAAGTCTTCTAGGAAGGAAAATGACACATCCCAAGATGTATGCCTGCAGTGTGGCAAACGGGGTCACTGGAAGCGTGACTATCATGAGTACAAGGTGCACATGAAGGAAATTAAAGAGGGCAACCACCAGCTTCATGTATTTTTGTTATAGAAATAAACATGTCTACTTCTAGTTTTAAAAAATTGGATTTTTTGATTCTGTTGTGGTACTCATATATGTACTGATGTGCATGATCTGTAGATTAGCAGGAGACTGGCCTCATGGGAGATTGATCTACGCGTTGGAAATGGGACTCGAGTCACCGTTTTGGCCGTTGGGACTTATATTTTAGAACTTCCATCGGTGCATGTACTAAACTTATCAGTCTGTTATTATGTACCTAGTTGACTAGGAATATTATATCTGTATCTTTATTAGCCCAATGTGGGTATACTTTTGTTTTTAGAAATACTGGGTGTTTTATGTATAAAAATGATATGGAGATATGCAGTGCTGATGTGAATAATGGTCTTTATATTTTGAATAAATCAAATCTCAAACATAAATGTAACAAACAAAGGCTTAACTAAGTAAACAAGATGAAACTTATATGTGGAATTGTCGTCTGAGACACATTAACAAACTCGCATATCCACACTTTCGAAGAGTGTGTACTTGGACGGATTTATCCAAATTCATATGACGTCTGCGAATCTTGTTTATTAGGTAAAATGCCTACAACACCTTTTAGCGGTAAATGTGCACGTGCCACCGGACTGGTTAGCCCTCGTTCATAGTAACGTATGTGGGCCCATGTCTAGCCAAACTAGAGGTATATGAATACTTCGTAACCTTTACAGGATGATGCATCGCGTTATGGTTATGTGTATCTTATGAGACACAAGTCGGAACCTTTGAGAAATTCAAGAGTTTCGACACGAAGTAGAAAAATAGACCGGCCAAAGTATTAAACATTACGGTCGGACCGTGGTGGAGAATACTTGAGCAATGAGTTTCTCGATTACTTGAAAGAGTATGGTATTCTTTCACAGTGGACTCCTCCCGGAACACCTCAATTGAACGGTGTGTCCGAATGGAGAACCGAACTTTATTGGACATGGTAAGGTCGATGACGAGTCACACACTGACTACCTATTTCCTTCTGGGATATGCATTGAACAATGCAATACTTATTTTGAATAAGGTTCCGTCAAAGTCTGTTCAACAGACTCCGTATGAAATATGGACATGAAAGAAACCGGGTTTCTCATTCCTGAAGATTTGGGGATGCTGTTCATACGTTAAACGTTTGGATGGTACCAAACTTGAACCCAAATCGGATAAGTGTCTATTTGTAGGTTATCCTAGGGAAACCAAAGGATATTACTTCTACAACCCACAAGAGAACAAAGTATTTGTTGCTCTATATGCGGTTTTCCTTGAGAAGGAATTCCTAAATGCAGTGGTAAGTAGGAGGAAAGTAGAACTCGATGAAAATTGGAGTGATACTATTCCTAGCACATAATCCTTAACGAAACACAAAAAGTTCATCATGAATGAGACTGTACCATAATCTTCGAATACACAAGAACCACGTAGATCAGAGAGAGTCAGAAAATAACCTGAGAGGTATGGGTTTCTGATCTCACCTCATGTGGATATTAATCTTATTGAGGAAGACGAACCGGCTACGTATGAGGAAGCGATACAAGGTATCGACTCCGGTTTATGGCAAGATGCCATGAAATCCGAAATGGATTCCATGTACACCAACCAAGTTTGGACACTGGTTGATGCACCAGAAGGCGTAAAGCCTATTGGTTGCAAATGAGTATTCAAGAAGAAGACTGACATGGATGGCAACATACAAACGTACAAAGCTAGGCTTGTAGTGAAGAGGTATCGTCAACGACATGGTGTCGATTATGAAGAAACGTTTTCACCTGTTGCCATGATTAAATCCATTCGGATAATGCTTGCTATTGCTGCATATTTCGATTACGAGATATGGCAGATGGACGTCAAAACCGCTTTCCTTAACGGAAACCTTTTGGAGGATGTTTATATGCAACAGCCTGACTGTTTTGTCATACCAAAACATGCAGACAATGTTTGCAAGTTAAATCGATCCATTTATGGATTGAAGCAAGCATCGCGTTCTTGGAACCAACGTTTTGATGAGATCATAAAAGAATATGATTTCATTCAAAACGAGGATGATCCTTGTGTATATAAGAAGGTTAATGGGAGCGCACTGACATTCATTTTCCTTTACGTTGATGATGTATTGCTTATTGGCAATGACATTCCCATGCTACAATCGGTGAAAGCTTCGCTTTCATTAAAATTCTCCATGAAAGATCTGGGAGAAGCAGCCTTTATTCTAGGAATAAAGATCTACCGGGATAGATCTAGAAAGCTGCTTGGTCTCTCCCAGTGCACGTACATTGAAATGTTTTTGAAGAGATTCAACATGGAACAGTTTAAGAGAGGATTGTTGCCAGTGTCACATGGTTTCACTCTATCTAAGGACATGTGTCCTAAAACTCAAGATGAGAGAGACAACATGAGTCAGATCCTGTTCGCTTCGGCAGTCGGATCGATCATGTATGCCATGATATGTACGCGACCTGATGTCTCATATGCTTTGAGCATGTGTAGTCGCTATCAGGCTGATCCAGGTGATGGTCACTGGTTTGCGGTTAAGAACATCCTTAAGTATCTTAGATGAACTATGGATGCGTTCTTAATCTATGGAGATGGAGAACTTGAGGTAACTGGGTTTACCGATGAAAGTTTCCAAACCGATAAAGACGACTGTAAGTCGCAATCTGGGTACATATTTTGTTTGAACAACGGAGCAGTAAGTTGGAAATCTTCCAAGCAAGAGACTGTTGCCGATTCAACAACAGAAGCAGAGTATATTGCTGCAGCTGAAGCAACAAAAGAGGCAGTTTGGATCCGTAAATTCCTAATTGGATTAGGAGTAGTTCCGTTAGCAGCTGAGCCCGTTCCATTGTATTGTGACAATAACAGGGCTATAACACAGACTAAGGAACCGCGGTCTCATCAACGATCCAAGCATGTTATTCGAAGTTTCCATCTGATTCGTGAGATCATACATCGTGATGATGTGCAGATCGAGAAGGTCGCATCAGATGACAACATTGCAGATCCACTGACGAAAGCTATTCCTCAGTAAAAATTTGAGCGACATGTACATAGTTTAGGTGTTAGATACTTGAGTGACTGACTATAGGCTAAGTGGGAGATTGTTGGACAATTATGACGCATAGCGTCACTATTTGTAAAAGACATTGTGGTTTTTGTACAAATTAACTATGTGACAATGGAAATTGCTATTTTATCATTTTGTAATTAGATTACTTGTATATATATAAATAATAAAAGTCCTTATGATTAGTTCCAGATTATTAAGATATGAGACAATATCAATCCACGAAGGTTTAATCATTAAATATCCCTAGTCGTAGTATTATCGAGACTGGACATCAATAATGAGTAATAGACTAGTATTACACTTGTGCGCGTTGTGGGAGCATAACGACATAGTTCTCATATATTTAAGTATTGGATACTTATGCAAGTGTGATAGGAGGTTGTGTTTACCGATGGTACGGAAACAGCTTCGCTCTGGATAGACCCCTCGAATCCCATTGGTAGTACGGAAACAGGCGTCTTTATCGGTTTGGAAACTTTCAACAGTGATCCCATTCACCTCAAGTTCTCCATCTCCATAATTAAGAAAGCATCCTTAGTTCGTCTAAGATACTAAAGGATGTTCTTAACATCAATCCAGTGACCATCACCTGGATCGGCCTGATAGTGACTGCAGATGCTCAAAGCATATGAGACACCAGGTCGCGTACATGTTATGGCATACATGATCGATCCGACTGCTTAAGCGAACGAGATCTGATTCATTGAATCTCTCTCATATTGAGTTTTAAGACACATGTCCTTATATAGAGAGACGTCATATTATACTGGAAACAGTCCCTTCTAGAACTGATCCATGTTGAATCTCTTCAACACTGTCAATGTACGAGTTCTCAGAGAGTGCCAACAACTTTTAGATCTATCCCAGTAGATCCTTATTCCTAGAATAAATGTTTCCTCTCCCAAGAATTTCATGGAGAATTTTTAATGAAAGCCAAGCTTTCACCGATTTTAATATGGGAATGTATTGCTAAGAAGCAATATATCATCAACGTATAAGACAATCAATGTTAGTGCGCTCCCACTAACCTTCTTATATACACAAGAATCATATTCGTTTTGAATGAAACCATATACCATTATGATCTCATCAAAATATTGGTTCCAAGAACGCAATGCTTGCTTCAATCCATAAATGGATCGATTTAACTTGCAAACCTTGTTTGCATGTTTTGGCACGAAAACACCGTTAGGCTGTTGCATATAAACATCCTCCAAAAGGTTTCCGTTAAGGAAAGCGGTTTTGACATCCATCTTCCATATTTCATAATCGAAATATGCAGCAATAGCAAGCATTATCTGAATGGACTTAATCATAGCAACAAGTAAAAGGTTTCGTCGTAATCAACACCATGTTGATGATGATACCCTTTCTCTATAAGCCTAGCTTTTTACGTTTGTTTGTTGCCATTCATGTCTGTCTTCACCATGAAGACTCATTTGCTACCAATAGGCACAATGCCTTCTGGTACATCAACCAGTGTCCAAACTTGGTTGTATACATGGAATATTTCGGACTTCATGGCTTCTTGCCATAAAGCAGAGTCGATACCTTGTATCACTTCCTCATACATAGCCGGTTCATCTTCCTGAATAAGATTAATATCTACATGAGGTGAGATCAGAAACCCATACCTCTTAGGTTGTTTTCTGACTCTCTCCGACCTACGCGATTCTTCTGTATTAGAAGATTGTAGAATATTCTCATCCCTGATGAACTGTTCATATTCCGTGAAAGGATCAGTGGCAGGAACAATATCACTCTGATTTTCATCGAGTTCTACTTTCCTTCCACTTACCACTGCATTTAGGAATTCCTCTAAGGAAAACCGCATGGAGAGCAACAAATATTTTGTTATCTTATAGGTTATGGAAATAATATCATTTGGTTTCCCTTGGATAACCTACAAATAGACACTTATCCGATTTGGGTTCTAGTTTGGTACCATCCAACCGTTTAACGTATGCCAAGCATCCCCAAATCTTCAGGAATGAGAAACCCGATTTCTTTCCTGTCCATATTTCATATAGAGTCTGTCCAACAGACTTTGACAAAATCTTATTCAAAATAAGTATTGCACTGTTCAATGCGTATCCCCTGAAGGAAATTGGTAGCTCAGTACAACTCATCATTGACCTTACCATGTCTAACAAAGTTCGGTTTCTCCGTTCGGACACACCATTAAGTTGAGGTGTTCCGGGAGGAGTCCATTGTGAAAGAATACCATACTCTTTCAAGTAATCAAGAAACTCATTGCTCAAGTATTCTCCACCACGGTTCGACCGTAATGTTTTAATACTTTTGCCGGTCTGTTTTTGTACTTCGTGTCAAACTCTTTGAATTTCTCAAAAGTTTCCGATTTGTGTCTCATAAGATACACATAACCATAACGCGATGCATCATCCGTAAGGGTTATGAAGTATTCATATCCACCTCTAGCCTTGCTAGACATAGGCCCACATACGTCACTATGATCGAGGGCTAACAGCTCAGTGGCACTTAGACCCTTACCATTGAAAATGTGTTAATAAAAAAGATTCACATACATCATATGAATTATGATCAAATCTATCCACGTATCCACTCTTCAAAACTGTGGATATACAAGTCTTGTTAATGTGTCCCAGACGACAATGCCACAAATAAGTCTCATCTGATTTACTCAGTTTGAGCATTTTGTTTGTCATGTTATATGTTTGAGATTCATTTATATTCAAAATATAAAGACTATTATTAACATCTGCTATACATATCAAAATATTATCTTTATATACAAAACACCTAGTATTCTAGAATACAAAAGTACACCCGCAACAGGTTAAACAAAATACAGAGATGATGTTCCTAGTCAAACTAGGTACAAAAATAACAGTCACCTAATGTAATTATATGCCCCAAGAGCAGATACAAAACATAGGTCCCAACGGCCAAAACAGCAACTCTCATCATGTTTCCGACTTGTAGGTCGATCTCGTCTGAAGCCAGTATCCTGCTAGTCAGCAGATCCTGCACACCAGTACATATGTGAGTACCACATCCAGAATCAAAAATCTAATTTTTAAAACCAGTAGTGGACATGTTTATAACAAACATACCTGAAGCTGAAGCCTTGCCCGTCTTCACTTCCTTCAACTCCGATTTGTACTCACGGCAGTCACGATTCCAGTGACCCTGTTTGCTACAATTGTAGGCAGACGTCTTGGGATATGTCCTTAGTAGGGATGGCAATTTTACCCATAAACCCGCAAACCCGCAAAAACCCGCCCGCAATGGGTAGGATTTGGTAAATATATTATTGGGTGCGGTGCGGGTTTGGTAATTTAAAGTAGAACCCGCTGCGGGTGCGGTGCGGGTTTGGTATTTTAGAAAAAAATGCGGGTATCCGCATACCCGCAATATTATTTTTTATTAATTAATATTTTTAGGACAATATAAAAAAACCTTCATATAAAAACAACTAAAAAAACCTAAACCTAAAACACTAATCCATAGTTCCACACTCCCACTCAGTCGCAGCCCGCAACCTGCCCAACTGAAGATTTTTTGCATGACTATTATTGTTTTTTTTTAATCACACTTGTTAATAAAATTATAATACAAAAATTTGGATTAAGTTCACATAATCAGAAACGGGAGAGGAGCAAAATAAGCTAGTGTTTGCTGCAACTTCAGTAGCTTTCCTGCTTCTTCATTACACTTACACCACTTGAGCCTTGTAAGCATCACTTTCATTACACTTAGTATAAAAATATGACCAAAGGTTGGTGATTACTTTTTAGCTTATTGTCGATTGAGTTGACTAATTTAGATCATTATAATTATGAAGGGAATAACTCATTTTAATTATGTTTATATGAAAAAATAAACATATCGTACTGAGTATTTCATACATTATGTTATCTATGTACTATATATACATACATTGCATGTTGTATATGTCAAATGAAAAACAAATGTGAAAACTACAACTAGCAATTAAAAATAAATTATTTAATTAAAAAAATTATATTATTAAGAACACAAAGTAATTCAATATTTTAAAAACCCGCAAAAAATCCGCTGGGTACCAATGCGGGTTTGGTAATTTATTTTTATATGCGGTGCAGGTTTGGTAATGAAAATTAAAACCCGCAACGGGTATGGTGCGGGTTTGGTAATTTATTTACATATGCGGGTGCGGGTTTGGTAATGGAAAACCCGCACCATACCCTACCCACTGCCATCCCTAGTCCTTAGTCTTCCTAGAAGACTGTGATGATTTAGCCTTGCCCTTTTTTTTTTATTCTTCACACACCCAGAAGCCTTCGGCCAAACCTTGGCCTTCGAAGGATATCGAAGTAAGATGCGCCTCACGCTTCTTAACCTTCAGAAGCTCTGGCTCTGACTCTTCAGGATCACCATCAACTCTCCAAGAGTATTCTCTTGGTTCATCATGTTGTAGTTCATGACGAACCCGCCCCAGCACTCGAGCAGAGACTGTAAGATCAAATCTATGGAAGTCTTGGCCTCGAAGGTTATGCCCAGCTGACCTAGCTGTTCGATGTCAGCAATCATCTGCGACACATAGTGCTCGACAGATGTACCCTCTGACATACGCGAGCGAAAGAGCTTATTTTGCAATTCGTACTTCTAAGATATAAGGTTAGATCTATGAAGATCCTTTAATTTCAACATCATGGTATAATGATCTAATCCTTAGTTCTGACGATGAAATTAATGAGTCATTGCGGCAAGCATAACATATTGAGCACTAAAGTTATCATCACGATGAGTCTTCCTAAGCTCATGCTCTACTATTTGCTCAACTCCGAGCTCAGGGCCCGAGAGGTTTCTCTATCCAATAGAGTAACTTCTCAGCTCCCAGGACTATCCTGAGATTCATTTCCCAATCTGGAAAATTTACCCCGTTAAAGACATTTTCACCCAGGATTATATCCCTTAACGCTAATCTTTCCAACTATCTCGATTGCAATAGTCCAACTATCCAATCAACGATTTCAGGTACACTCAAAATGTAATGGCTATTATAGTCCAACTATATAACCAACTACAAATAGAGTAGTGTGTTGTACAGTCTAACTGTTCAAAGAAAGCAATATTCAATATTAGTCCAACTAATATATATTTATAACAACGAAAAATAAAAATAAAAGAGTGCGTGTAGCAAGTATTAAACGAAATTGAAAATTTAATACCAGCCTCCCATTATTTTTCGGCGAGCCTCTAACCCTCTGTTGAGTACTCGGGAAACCTAGTTTCCTAGTGGGCTAGGATCCCGTTAAATAACACACAACCTTGACTTTGGCCAACAAGCTGTATGAAACTTAACTAGGTAGATCTCTAAGATCAATTGGATCCCATCCAATTCCTAGATCCGGTAGGTGAACCTCAAAGTCCAAAATATATATCCAATATATATTTCCTAACCTTTTTCTCTGAATCAACCAAGCCTTGGCTTTGGCTCAACAAGCTTAATGATTCCAGTTAAGCGTGACCCATTGACATTGAGAAAGCTTCGTAATCCATGTCGATGTACATAAGTGACCTTGACTTTGGCCAACAAATCACAACTGCCCAAGGCATGCGATATGTAACAAAGCTTTCTTGGTTCAAACACATCCGCGATGGACAATGTGTTAGGGATATGCCCTATACCCAACATTTGGATGGACTATATGTACATGTATTTGTAAAATTTTCATTAATGAATAAAATGTCAATCTTTATTATACGTGTCTTACATAACTTATATGAATCATCAAACACTGTAATGAAGCCTTTGGAGTAATAAGATGATGGCTTCCACGCCTTATGAGAATCATTACTCTTAAACGTTCCTAGTCATAGTTTTGTAAATAATCTGGGCGTTCACAAAGCGGAGAGACTAGCATGATGATATGATCCACCCTTAAGTGGGGTAGCCATTCTCATAGGCTTCTAGCGGAGATCCGTCCGCTTGGTATTTCACATGGATGCATGAGTTGCTCATGTCCATCGAACTGACCGCCGAAAGTTTTCACATAGAGTGCTTATCCCATGTGTATGTGAGAACTTTCATGTATCGATTGTATGACTAGTCCTTAGACTTGAGGTCTTACAATTTTATGTATGGATCAAATAACTTTGACATTCTCCTTCCCCGGTTCAAAAGATTCGGTCATAAGGGTATGATTGGGTCATTTGTTGAAACACATGAAGTTTGTAAAGATACAACAGAGAATCGCCACTCTCTCGGATAATATTTTCTTATAAGAGTAGTATTCAAATTTGCGGGTTGATATGTGTGATTAGTGCTTGAGACTGTGGCCGCAACGGAAGAATCATGTGAGATTCTTGGGTTAACACGATTCATGACACTATCAACATCATACCTTTGGCTATATGGGTAGACACTTTCCATACCCTAGGTCAAACGGTGGGGATACAGTGAGGCGAGAGACCGTATCATATGTAAATCGCATACATAATGGGTATATATATCTTTCCTTCTCATTTGGAGGGCATTGGCATGTTTCTAGATGTCAACCTTGGTCATTGAAATCGAACGACCATCTGATCGGAGGATAATTTATGTTCGATTAAATTATCATGATTTATTTCATGTCCAACTTGAGGGGAACCCAAAAGGTCACACACAACAAAGTCGAAATCAATGGTTAACAGTGCACAATATAAATTTAACAGCATATATGATTGCTGTAGGAATTTTTCATAAATGGTTCAATGTGTTTAATTATTAAACAAATCATTTATGAGGTTCCATAGTGGCTTAGGGATTGGTGAATGACGATAGGGGCACTTTGGGAATTGGAATAAAAAAAAAAATGAATAGTAATGTGAATAGTAAATTTTTTATTTGTTTTGAATTCCAATACGGCCCAAACTCTTATTAGAGTTTTATAATCTCATTAAACCACTAAATTAAGATCCAATGGTTAAGATTAAATTACCATTTATCCCACATCAGATTCTTAATTAATTTTGTTGTCTTTGGAGCACCTATATAAACCCAAAGATTTTTTCACAAATTTTTGCACCAAACCTTTCATATATTAGGTTTATATAAGTGAGCAACTCTAAAGTTTAAGAGTAAACCACTGATTTTGAGGATCCTTAAGTCTAATTGACTAGAGGAACCTCGAGTTAAAAGTTTTGAGGTATTTGCCTAGGCTAGCACCAAGGGCAAAATACCCGTGCACTCAAGGCGTAGTCTTGCCGTTGAGTTTTGGCTTTGGTGTGTGCACCTTTGGAGGCCACACACTTGGGTGGCTCTCCGAGTTCGAGAAAAGCTTGTAGATTGGAGGGAGGATTGGAGGAGTATTCGGTTCAAGTAAGTCTTTTTCTTTCTTTATTTTAATTAGAGTTCTTATGATAGTTAGCATGTTTAGATTTATGTTATTTGCATGTTTTATGAGTTTTTATGCTTAGAATAAATAGTAACATGCCTAGGCTTGTAGAATAATAAAAACAAATGGTTCTTGGGCAAAGGGATATCAACATCATAATTTGATTTAATTTTTAATTTTCCTCTGCGCACTCGCGACCGCTTCCCAACAGTGGTATCAGCGCGCCGTTTGTTGTGATTAGTTCTCTCTCATTTGAACTCGAAATTGGGTGTGTAAAAGCTCGTTGGAAAGCTAACACCCTGAAATTAATTTTATTCACAAGTTTTGTATGATTTGGTTAAGATTTGAATTATGAAATTGCATTTAAAGTTCACGCATCTGTAAAAAAACGTGAATAGTAAATTTATTTGATAAAAATAAAATGCAATATCATAATTAAATATTAATCAAAGTTATTTAATGCCTAAAATAATTCCAACATATTAAAACTCATATGCTTGATGATTCTATGTATGATTAGAATTGGCATGATTATTTTAGGGTGCAAACATCTAGAGACTTTCTAAGGAAATAGAGAGTATATTGCTTATGCATTAGCTAAGTAATTATTCCGTGATGAACTTAGAGATTTATTACCTTTAAGGCTAATAAATATAAATCATTGTTTATAATAAAAGATATTATAAAAGATACAAGTGGGGTGGGACCAAGGCGTTAATAAAACCTTCCAAACTAAAGTTAATTTAACCAAAGGTATTACTAGAGTTAGATAATGATTTGGTGTCTTCCTTCACCCACTACCTTTTTATAGCCAAAAGGAAAAACTGTGAAGACATCTAGATAATCATTTACTCAAAGCTTACCTTAAAGCATATTTAAAGTGTTGGACTAATTTGGAGGATCTATTGTTTATTCCTGTCACCAAGGCAATAAGAGCCTAAGAGGTAAGGGTATTTAAGAGAGTTCGCTCCACCTTCCCTCTCGGGAATTTTCAATGGAGGAATCCATTTGACATTTATTCACTTAAATATGCTAAAATCCTCAATAATAATTTAAGTCTAAAATTTGCCTCCCATTGTAAAGTATAGACCCAAATGGCTTAAACAGTATTGGCAGGACTAGGCTTTACCAGACTGACCAATACCAATTTGTCCATAAATCGTACTATTGACAATGGTTTGACTTTTCTGAGTCATAAGATGCAGCGACCCTTAGGCGTGGTCTTATAACTTAGTGGCAAAGATTGGGTGTCCACAAGGACTAGAATAAGTTATGACATGTTTGATTGCCCAACCTAATGATAAAAGAATTGTGATTTATATCATAAATTGGTTGGGAACCTACCTAATTATCGTATTTTATAACGACCGGCCCTAGTCGGAGTTGTGAAATGATGATAATAGGATCATTGCCCACAAGAAATCCATCATATTGGGGTTGATGCGATTTGCTTAAAATTTTAAAACAATTGTGTGAGAGCAACTTCATAATATTAAAAGCCCATGTTATTATGAAACATTAATGAAAACATATTCCTAATTTTAACATTCTCTCTTAACAGGTGGGTTAAAATATTTCACAAACATTCAAATGGAAAACAGAATATCACTTCGTTCCATCCTTGATGAGCATAAGCTCAAATGGGACAACTACAATGACTGGTTTAGAAACCTTAAAATTTTCTTACGACAAGAAAATATTTTCTATGTTCTTGAAAGACCATTTCCCCCTTGAACCCCACATAAGATGCTGACCAAAATACATTTGATGCTTGGAAGAAACACATCGATGATGATGAGCAAGTAGTTTGCATAATGTTTGGCTCTATGTCGGACGAACTTCAGAAAGCTCACGAAGATATGGATGCTCAAACCATCATCTTTCACTTGAAGGAGTTGTATGCAATTTTCGTTCATACCGTGAGATTCCAAGTTTCATGCGCCTTATTCCAAACAAGGTATAAGGAAGAATCTGTTAGTGGACATGTGCTTAAGATGATTGGCCACATTGAAAAATTGGCCAACCTCGGGTTCATCATGGATCATGAGATATGTCACGATCTAATTCTTCAGTCCTTACCAAAAGACTTCTCTAACTTTATTATGCAGTTTCATATGTCTAATAAAGAAGCTACTTTAGCACAACTGCACAATTGATAAAGTAAGAAGAGAAGGACTTGAAACCGGAGCTTAAAACTTCCGTCATGCTTACGGGTATGGACCTGCAGCCACGAGGCCCAAAGAAAAATAAGGGCAAGGCCAAGGCTCCAGATCACCTAAAGCCCAATGGTAAGGTGGAGAAGAAAAAAGGAAAGTGGAAATTTTTCTTTTATGGAAAGAAAGGTCATTGGAAGAAAGACTACAGATCCTTGAAAGCCAAGGAAGTTAGGGAAGCCCAAGAGGCCAAAAAGCCCAATGCTTCAGATATGTTGTATATGATTGAACTATATTCTCAAAACTCTGAACCTTCTAATTGGGTGCTTGACACCGGTTGTGGGACTCACTTGTGTAACAATGTGCAGGGCCTGAGAAACAGTAGGAGACTCCGTCATGGGGAGGTTGACTTATGCATGGGTAATGGAGCAAAACTGGGTGCATTGTGCGTGGGGACTTATTCATTAGTTTTGCCGAATGGTTTAGTTTTAGACTTAGAAGATTGTATTTATGTGCCTTCTCTAGTAAAGAACATCATTTCAATTTCTTCTTTATGTAATAAAAGCTTTTCATGCCTAATAAGTTGTAATGAATGTTCTATTTATTTCAATGAAATAAAATATGGAGATGGTATTTTGAATAATGGTATATATGTCTTACAAACTAACAAAGAATGTTCAACCTCTAATATATACAACGTTAACTCGAATAATCTCAATGAATCACTTCTATGGCACAGTCGTTTAGGTCATATCAATGAAACAAGATTAACTAAGCTACATAAGGATGAATATTTCAGACCCTTCAAATATGAACCTTATGGAACTTGTGAGTCTTGTTTACTTGGTAAAATGACCAAATTACCCTTCAAAGTTAAATGACACGTGCAACGGAGACATTAGAACTCATACACTCTGATGTATGCGGACCAATGTCAGTTACCGCTAGAGGTGGATTCTCATACTTCATTACCTTAATCGATGATCACTCGCGATATGGGTATGTGTACCTTATACGGTACAAATCTGAAGCCTTTGAGAAATTCAAAGACTTCAAAGCTGAAGTAGAAAACCAGCTTAATAAAAGTATTAAGTCACTAAGGTCTGACCGAGGTGGTGAATACTTACGTGATGAATTTCAAGATTACTTGAGAGAAAATGGCATTGTTTCCCAGTGGACTCCTCCAGGAATTCCACAGCATAATGGGGTCTCCGAAAGGAGAAATCGGACATTATTAGATATGGTCCGATCAATGATGCCAGACACGGATCTACCTCTTTCATTTTAGGGTATTGCTTTAGAAACTGCAACACTACTACTAAACCAAGTTCCTTCCAAGACTGTTATTCAAACACCATATGAGTTATGGTCTGGGAAACATCATAGTCTTAATTATCTAAGAGTTTGGGGATGTGACGCATATGTTAAGCTCACACAAACTAACAAATTGGATGATAGGGCAGTTAAATGTAAGTTTGTAGGATATGCCTTGAACTCAAGAGCATACGTGTTCTACGTCCTAAATGAATAAAGAACATTTGTCTCACGAAATGCTAAATTTCTAGAGAATGAATTCCTTCTCAAGAAATATAGTGGGAGTAGACTTGACCTCGATGAGGTACGAGAAGAACAAACTAACATATAACTAAACCCCAGGCCCCTCAAAAGGGCAGCGACGGAACAACCACAAGGTTATGAACTTAGAAGGTCTGGTAGGGAAAGATATGAGCCTGAAAGATATGGTTTCCATATTGATGAGGAACATGATCAGGTCATTGATAATGACGATCCCACTAGTTATGACGAAGCAATATGTGACATTGATTCAGTCAAGTGGCTTGAGGCCATGAAATCCGAAATAGACTCTATGTATCAGAATCAAGTCTGGGACTTGGTGGATGCACCTGAATGGATAAAACCCATAGGCTGCAAGTGGATTTACAAGCGTAAAACTGATGCAGAAGGCAACATCCAAATCTATAAGGCTAGATTGGTGGCGAAAGGTTATAGAAAAATCCAAGGAATTGACTTTGACGAAACCTTCTCGCCTGTTACAATGATAAAGTCCATTCAAATTTTACTGGCACTAGCTGCACACTTTGATTATGAGATTTGGCAGATGGATGTCAAAACAGCTTTCCTTAATGGGAACCTCATAGAAGAAGTCTATATGACACAACCTGAAGGGTTTGCATCTAAGGATGATCATAATAAAGTATGCAAGCTTAAACGATCCATTTATGGACTCAAGCAAGCCTCCAGAAGTTGGAATATATGATTTGATGAGACAATCAAAGAATTTGACTTCATAAAAAATGTAGACGAGCCTTGTGTTTACAGGAAAAGTAGTGGGAGTGCTGTTGAGTTTCTTGTATTATATGTCGATGACATATTAATCATCGGGAATGATATTCCCATGATGCAAGCCACCAAGCAATGGTTATCTCAGAATTTCTCCATGAAAGATTTGGGAGAAGCATCCTACATCCTCGGTATTAAGATCTACCATAATAAATCTAAGAGGTTGTTAGGACTTTCTCAATCTACATACATAGATAAAGTTTTGAAAAGATTCAAAATGGAAGATTCCAAAAGAGGTAATTTACCTACTTGTTATGGAATCAAATTATCTAAGGAGCAATGTCCACATACTCATTCAGATAGAGAGCGTATGAGTAGGATCCCTTATGCTTCAGTAATAGGATCGATCATGTACGCCATGCTATGTACAAGACCTGATGTCTCTTATGCTCTTAGCATAACGAGCAGGTATCAGGAAAATCCTGGTGAGCAACACTGGGCAGCTGTCAAAACAATCCTCAAGTATCTGAGAAGAACTAAGGATGTATTTTTGACATATGGAGATTGTTCTGAGATGAAAGTCATTGGTTACTGTGATGCGAGCTTTCAGACCGATAGGGATGAAAATAGATCGTAAACATGATATCTGTTTACTTTGAATGGCGGTGCTGTCACTTGGAAAAGCTCAAAGTAGTCAACTACAACGGACTCCACCACTGAAGCCGAGTATATTGCAGCATCTGAGGCAGCTAAAGAAGCAGTCTGGATAAAGAAGTTCATCACGGAGCTGGAAGTGCTTCCCACGATAAAGAATGGCGTCACGATGTACTATGACAACACGAGCGCCATTGCTCAATCAAAGGAACAAAGGTCCCACCAGAAATCTAAACATGTTCTCAGGCGATTTCATCTTATCAGGGAGATTGTTGAGAGAAAAGAAGTTATTATAGAGAAAATACCCACAAAAGATAATCTTGCAGATTCTCTGACTAAAGGGATGACTTAATAAAGGCATGATAGGCACACCCGAGAGTATGGTGTCCAGATTCATACTAGTTGGCTATAGTGCAAGTGGGAGATTGTTAGGGATATGCCCTATACCCAACTTGTGGATGGGCTATATGTACATGTATTTGTAATATTTTCATTAATTAATAAAATGACAATCTTTATTATACGTGTCTTACATAACTTATATGAATCATCAAACACTGTAATAAAGCCCTTGGAGTAATAAGATGATGGCTTCCACGCCTTATGAGAATCATTACTCTTAAACGTTCATAGTCATAGTTTTGTGAATAATCTGGGCGTTCACAAAACGAAGAGACTAGCATGATGAATAATCATAGGCTACTAGTAGAGATCCGTCCGCTTGGGGTATCACATGGATGCATGAGTTGCTCGTGTCCATCGAACTGACCGCCGAAAGATTTCACATATAGTGTTTATCCCATGTGTCTGTGAGAACTTTCATGTATCGATTGTATGACTAGTCCTTAGACTTGAGGTCTTTACAATCTTATGTATGGATCAAATAACTTTGACATTCTCCTTCCGGTTCAAAAGATCCGGTCATAAGGGTATGATTGGGGTCATTTTTTGAAACACATGAAGTTTGTAAAGATAAAACAAAGAATCGCCACCTCTCTCGGATAACATTTTCTTATAAGAGTAGTATTTCAGTTCGCGGGTTGATATTTGTGATCAGTGATTGAATCATCAAACACTGAAGCCATTATACGTGTCTTACATAACTTATATGAATCATCAAACACTGTAATAAAGCCCTTGGAGTAATAAGATGATGGCTTCCACGCCTTATGAGAATCATTACTCTTAAACGTTCATAGTCATAGTTTTGTGAATAATCTGGGCGTTCACAAAACGAAGAGACTAGCATGATGAATAATCATAGGCTACTAGTAGAGATCCGTCCGCTTGGGGTATCACATGGATGCATGAGTTGCTCGTGTCCATCGAACTGACCGCCGAAAGATTTCACATAGAGTGTTTATCCCATGTGTCTGTGAGAACTTTCATGTATCGATTGTATGACTAGTCCTTAGACTTGAGGTCCTTACAATCTTATGTATGGATCAAATAACTTTGACATTCTCCTTCCCCGGTTCAAAAGATCCGGTCATAAGGGTATGATTGGGGTCATTTTTTGAAACACATGAAGTTTGTAAAGATACAACAAAGAATCACCACTCTCTCGGATAACATTTTCTTATAAGAGTAGTATTTCAGTTCGCGGGTTGATATTTGTGATCAGTGATTGAGACTGTGGCCGTAGCGGAAGAATCATGTGAGATTCTTGGGTTAGCACGATTCATGACACTATCAACATCATACCTTTGACTATATTGGTAGATACTTTCCATACCATAGGTCAAACGGTGGGGATACAGTGAGGCGATGGACCGTATCAAATGTAAATCGCATACAGAATGGGTATATATATCTTTCATTCTCATTTGGGGGGCCTTGGAATGTTGCTAGATGTCAACCTTGGTCATTGAAATCAAACGACCATCTGATCGGAGGATAATTTATGTTCGATTAAATTATCACGATTCATTTCATGTCTAACTTGAGGGGAACCCAAAAGGTCATACACAACAAAGTAGAAATCAATGGTTAACAGTGCACAATACAAATTTAACAGCATATATGATTGCTGTAGGAATTGTTCATAAATGGTTCAATGTGTTTAATTATTAAACAGATCATTTATGAGGTTCCATAGTGGCTCAGGGATTGGTGAATGAAGATAGGGGCACTTTGGGAATTGGAATAAAAAAAAACGTGAATATTAACATGAATAGTAATATGAATAGTAAAGTTTTTATTTGTTTTGAATTCCAATTCGGCCCAAACGCTTATTAGGGTTTTATAATCTCATTAAACCACTAAATTAAGATCCAATGGCTAAGATTAAATTAGCATTTATCCCACATCGGATTCTTAATTAATTTTGTTGTCTTTGGAGCACCTATATAAACCCAAAGAATTCTTCATAAATTTTTGCACCAAACCTTTCATATCTTGGGTTTATATAAGTGAGCAACTCTAAAGTTTAAGAGTAAGCCATTGATTTTGAGGATCTTTAAGTCTAATTGACTAGAGGAACCTCGAGTTAAAAGTTTTGAGGTATTTGCCTAGGCTAGCACCAATGGCAAAATACCTATGCACTCAAGGCATAGTCTTGCCATTGAGTTTTGGCTTTGGAGTGTGCACATTTACAGGCCACACACTTGGGTGGCTCTTTGGAACGTGGAAGAGCTTACTGAGTTCGAGAAAAGCTTGTAGATTGGTGGGAGGACTGGAGGAGTCTTCGGTTCAAGTAAGTCTTTTTCTTTCTTTATTTTAGTTAGAGTTCTTATGATAGTTAGCATGTTTAGGTTTATGTTCTTTGCATGTTTTATGAGTTTTTATGCTTAGAATATATAGTAACATGCCTAGGTTTGTAGAATAATCAAAACAAATAGGTCTTGGGCAAAGGGATAGCGGCATCATAATTTGATTTAATTTTTAATTTTTCGCTGCGCACTCGCGGCCGTTTCCCAACACAATGATCTTGACTTTGGCCAACAAACCATTGCCAATCTTGGATCTTGAGAGAGAACCACTCAATGGAAGGAAAACACTTAATATTAAAGTGAGGGTTTTTCGCGTAAATTGGAAACCAATTTATTATCTTTGATTAGGTCTCAACATACACCCCTTAAACATGCATTCTAAAAGCATAATAAGGTGCGAATAAAATTAATAATGATATGCGGATGGATATATAACAAACTTTGTTCCTAGAATAAATCTCTCTATTTCCTCTCTCCCGCTAGCACTTTATATACTTCTACCCAATTACATAATACATTAAAGAAACCACATTTACATTGAGGGAATTGGTGAGAAGAGAAATACAAAGAGTAAAGAGATAATAGGCTGGACACGCAAGTCCAATTTAATAAATTCTAAATTTATTATAACAATTTCCAAAATTACCCTCACCCTTCTAATATCCATCTGATATACATTATTCATACAATAGATCCAAGTATTCACACAAAGCATGTTATTCAATCAATCTAATCCAATTAATTAATCTTGAATTAATGACCATCCAATGTTCATACAACGATTTGATTTGCGCGAGTCTAACTCGTTTAAGAATAAATACTCAAAGTACGTATTCTTGAATTATATCGAACTACAATTTTAAATCCAATTTAATTTGTATCCATACTAATTCGAATTTAATTCCAAATTAAATAATTACACTTATTTTAGTGCATTTTAGACTTAGATTCTAAATGTAATCTAAATGGGTCTCAAAGGCCCAATTAGTATCCAATACTATTTTAATTAAAGTCCAATGGGCTTTCAATTAAGTCTTAAGGCATGGGCTTTGGCCATTATGGATCCAATCCAAGATGCCAAGGCCCAATTAGGAATCACCCTTTGCCAAAAATCAATATATTCCCCTGAGCAAGCCACCAGGGCAGATCATCATGGAGATCCAAGGAAAAGACCTCTTAATAGAACCTGACCTCAGGAGATTCCCCCATGATAAGAGAAATCAAAAAGCCTATTGTGTACATCATAATCTGAGGGGACACGCAACAGATGGGTGCAAAGATTTACGGGAACAGATGGAAGACCTGGTGCGGAATAGATATTTAATAAATACATTGACCATGAGGTTATGGCGACTAGGCAGAGGACACATAGCACTGACCAGAGATTCTAATCGTCAAGGAAAAACTATAACAGAGCTCGGGAGTCAGACGTGCTAGAAATAGAACAGGTCCCGGGATTATAAGGTGGTCGGTCAGTACCGACAATGCCCACAAATGAGCCAAATATAAAGCTATTTCTTGAAAAATCCCGCAGAAGAACTGTAAGGAGGGCAGTATGTCCCCAAATATGAATAAAACCTTCTCTTTTCAAAAGAAAATTTTTTTCCATCCGCTTTCTTAAAACAAAGTTGGAAGCCATATAAAAAAAACGGGGGACATACTCAACGCCCATTACAGAGGACAGTTGGGGCCGATGCCACTTCAACAATCGGCTCGGGGCTGGAGTTCGTTCCGCTGAGGCCCCTTCAATAATCGGCTCGGAGCTAGAGTTCGTTCCGCCGAGGCCTCTTCATTGGCTCCGGGCTGGATCGCGTTCCGCCGAGGCTGCTATACTATTCGACTCAGGGGTCGGGTTACGTCCCACCGAGTCGTGCTTATCGGCCTGGGGACAAAACATTCCCCCAAAACCAAATGTCTCTTTAGATCGGGGTCCTCAGAATATTCAGGGACATACTCGATGCATAGGATTCGTGAGAAGCATAGCACGGGGAGGGATGATACCCCCGTGGCGATTGCTTGCTCCAGTGTTACCGAACATAAGGAGGAATATGCCCTTAATGTTTCGAAACACTCTCTGATCCTCACTTACCCAATGTAATGGATCCGTGAGAAAGCATAGCACGGGGAGAGATGATGCCCCCGTGACGATTGCTAGCTCCAGTGATGCCGGACCTAAGGAGGAATATGCCCTTAGTATCTCGGACACTCTTTGATCCATTCATCATTTGGATCCAAGAGAGGTGCAGCACGGGGAGGCGTTGTGCCCCTGTAGCGTGTGCCTACTCCAGCATGGTAAGGAGGAGCCCTCGCACAATACACAGGCTCCACAGTGACCCGACGTATAGAGGATGTGCCCTTACCATTTTAAAACGCTCTCTGATCCAAATCTTGGTTCACCGGGACACTGAATTGAAAGGTTCAGAATTGTGTTTTGGAGGCCTCGGGCAGGACGCTGTTTCGAGGCATCCGTGTTGTTGTTTACACTTGTGAAAAGTTTTGCTTTGGGACAAGTGCTAAGTCACCCCCACCTTTTGATTTTATTTTCCAAAGTTTTGTTTTTGTTTTTCGCCGGTCTGGCAAGGGGACGCCCATGCCAGATTTGGTAGGGCTTCAAAAGGTTGAGTCACCTCCCTTCTGAATAAGTCCCAAGGATTATTCGACTCGGGGCTGGATTCGTTCCGCCGAGGTTTCGTGGTGTAGGCTCGGGGCTGGATTTATTCCGCCGAGGCCTATGTGTGCCACTTGGTTATTCGGCTCGGGGCTGGATTTCGTTCCGCCGAGGCCACTTGGTTATTCGGCTCGGGGCTGGATTTCGTTCCGCCGAGGCCACTTAGTTACTCGACTCGGGGTCGGGGTATGTCCCACCGAGTCAACCCTTCGGACTGGGGACGTAACATTCCCCCAGGTCCAAGTGCCTCTCTTCATTCGGGGTCGGGTTACGTCCCACCGAATCAGCCCTTCGGACTGGAGACGTAACATTCCCCCAGGTCCAAGTGCCTCTATTCATTCAGGGTCGGGTTGCGTCCCACCGAGTCAGTCCTTCGGACTGGGGACGTAACATTCCCCCAGGTCCGAACGTCTCTCACAGCTCAAGATAGGATCACATGCCACCGAGCACATCATCGTTAGCAGAGGCAAAATTTTCTCCTCATAATCGAGATTGGATCAGTCAGGGGTCAGGACCTCCAAATCTCTGGTACATATATTACAGAGGAGGAGTCATTTTTAGTTTGGACAACAAGAGGAACTTCATCTCCTGATGGGACGACCCAAGTAAGCAATTTGCTTTGAGGTGGAGAATCATTCTGAATAGGGTCAGCATCTCCAATAACCGAGGATATGAAGATAGAAACAAAAGACTTAGTTGATGGCGAAGGCAATTTCTCTGTGATTTCTGGAGCGACCTCCAGCAAGGCGATCAGCACACCATCTTTATATAGTTCCCGGCACCAACTTGCATACTCGTTGGAACCGAGAACTAGGGGATAAATTTTGATGGTGTTTTCAGGCACTATGTTATTTAAGCAGCACGACAGGGGTAAAAAAGGTAATTCACTTCTCAGTCAAGATTATTAATGCCGACCCGACCACTAAAGAGTCAACAGTAAGGGGCCGAGAACTTTACGATTAGTGACCGAGCACTTGAGTTCAAGATGACCAGGCAATTATCAGGTCGACAGCAGCATTCTCAGTACAAAAGACTATTATGACCGACCACATGAAAACCGACCTCGTGAAAACCGAGCATATGGCAAGACTTGTTCGGGAAGATAAGGCATTCTATCCATACAAGATAAGATAATAAGTTATCCTATTTTCATAAAGAGAACTGATGAGTCAGTATCCTAAAAGGATAAAAGAAGTGAAGGTAGTTTTAAAAGTAGGAATCCTGATAGGAAAAAGGAAGTCGTCTCCAACTGGGAATTCTTGTACAAATAGGAATCTGATTTCTTCACCATTATAAATAGGAGGGTAGAGTGAGTGTAGAGGGGAGGAGAATCATCATCAGAATCATTACCATCAGACTTGTAAAAAACCAGAAGTAGAGCCGAGAAATGTGTTTGAGTAATAAAAGTATCATCCTTTTTGTGCCCGTTGACGTAGGTCGGACCAAGATCCGCTGAACCATGTTAAATTTCCTTGTCGATTGGTGCATTATTTGTCTTTTTCTAAGTTTGCTTTGGTCCCCCATAACCAAACAAATTCACTATTGAGGGAGGATTGTCTCGGGAGTAATATTCCCATATTGCCCTGAGACGAAAATCAGCCGTCAACAAAATTATTTAAAGGCCCAAAAGTCATATTTGGACTTTATGGAAAGGTTTTAGGCCCAATTGGATCCAACCCAATTGTCCAAAACCATACTTGGCCCAACCAAGCCCATTAAGCCCAACTACAACAAATTAGTCCAATTTAATAAATTCCAAATTTAAAGACTAATACATATTAACATAATATTCTAAATATCACATTAATTTTTATTAAAGTGTAATTAACATAATTAATTAATTAATCCAATATTTCCAAAACACCAATTAATCTAATTAATCTTGCTTAACATTTCCAATTCATGTCCAACACAAATTGAAGCAAAATCAACTCATTCCAACATGCTCAAGCTCACGGCAATACATGAAATTAACATCCAATTTTGATTTCAATCCAATTAAATCAACAATTAACATTCAATTTCATGCCAATTAACATATCCAATTGTCAAATTCAAAAAATCACCATGAAACTTTCTAGGGCTACATTTGGCCATGACATAGGAATTGAGGATTTTTGATCTAATCAATTTGTCTCAAATCCAAAGATGCACAAATCCAATTCATCATCATATAAACACAACCAAACAACCAATTTAAACATTGACAAGCTCTAAGCATAAAATCCCAAATTAAAATATATAAACCCTAGATTTCAAATCAAGCTTAGGATGGCTCTCTGATACCATTGTTAGTGTCATAGTCATGCCAAGGATCTCTAAGCATGATTATTGTCTGAATAAATCAAGTAAAAGTTGTGGAAAAAACTGTTGGATAATTATGACCCATAGCGTCACTATTTGTACAGATCATGGTGTTGTTGTACAAATTAACTATGTGATAAAGGAAATTGCTCTTTTATCATTTGTGATTAGATCACCAAGATGTATAAATGATGAAAGGTCCATATGATTAGTTCCTGGATTGAGATGATATGAGACAGTATAAATCCATAAATGTTTAATCATTAAATATCCCTAGTCGTAGTATTATCAAGATTGGACATCGATAATGCGGAATAGGGGTAGACACTTATCCAGCCCCAGCCCTAGCACGTGATTATCCGATACTGGGCCAATATACACAATACTACGGTATACTACGCTTGATACAGATCTATATATTCCTGTAAGAATATTTCTGGAGAATTGGGTAGGCATGGCGCTTTGCTAGAAGCCAACCTTGTCTTGTAAATCGATATAAACGTAGTACGAGGTACTTACGTGTTCGGACAGTCCGACGATCGTATTTACTGCCAACATATCCGGAGATCTCATGGGTCGCTTCCTGAAGATTCACCGATGACGTATGACTCGCACTTTGATTAATCTGGGATTAATTAGAAGAGAGAGATAGAATTAATCTGGGATTAATTCGACGAGAGAGAAAATTAATCTGGGATTAATTACGGAGATATTTTATCTCGGATAAAATATCATTAAAGAGAGAGAACGATTAATTTGGAATTAATCGGTAAAATTAATATATTCGATATATTAATCGAAATTGGATTTTGACGCGGAATTAAAATTAGATTTTAATTCGGGCGAACGAATTAATTTAGAATTAATTCGTTAGCGGCGTGAATAGTGAATTCGCTAGGCGTAATCATTTAATTACGAAGCGACGGAAAAATTCGTTAATTTGGAATTAGCGAACCCGAGCCCTAGAGTGATTGCGAGCGCATTCGCATTTCGAATTCGAGCGCGGCACGCAAGTCACATCAAGCGTCAAATCGCTAGTCGCATCAATTGTCAAATCACTTGTCACTTTGAGTGATGTGATGTGACATGACATGTTGTCACTTTATTAAAGTGACTTGATGTGAATAGTAAAAGGTGATGGGAATAAAGGTGAAAGGACTTTTGCTTTTTGCTTTTTCCATTTAACTTTTGTATTAAAGTAATACATATGTTTATTTATTTATTTACTTGGTAAATGAAATAGATATATATTAAACTTATCATTCTCTCTCTCCAATATGAAAGGCAATATACGGTTTCTCTCATCTCCCTCCTTTTCTTCTTCTCTCCTTCACGGTTTTGGAAACCGTTTTCTTCTTCTTCTTTTTCTGTTTTGCCGAGCAAAGGAGAAGAGAAGCAAGATAACGATTTTGTGGCAAAAATCAAGTGCTAGCACACCTTGAGTGATACATAGGTGATAGGGAAGTGATTCTTTGAGCATGGAAGCTTGGAGCTTGGAGCTTCAATGGAGTCCATGCATGGCCGAAAATGGAGGAGACCACCACCACCAACACCGAGCAGTCCACCTGTGCGCAGCTCACTGCCGAGCAGTAACATGCAGTGCGTTTTTGGTCTTGTTCTTCCTAGCATCAAACCGAAATTCAATGTGAGTATATTCCGCACCTCCTTTGTTGTGTTCATACTCGTTTTTGTGCATGATTTGTTGATCTTGGGACTTGATTTAACTCCAACACATACAACTATGGTTCATATGTGGGTTTATGGGGGTGTAGACAAAGGCTCTCGCTGGCGAAGTATTGCCCACAACTAGGTCTCCCCACTCAAGGGTTCGAGCGTCCAAGTGAGCTCACCTTTTTTATACCCTAAGGTACGAGCCAACGAGTGATGATTCTTGAATGACTCTCAAATGGATTTCTTATTGAAGATTCCCGAGAGGGAGAGTGGAGCGAACTATCTTAAATATCCTTGCCTCTTAGGCTCTTATCGCCTTGGTGACAGGAATAAATAATAGGTCCTCCAAATTAGTCCATCACGGTAAGCTTCGAGTAAATGATTATCTAGGTGCCTTCACAGCTTCTCCTTTCAGCTATAGAAAAGTAGTGAATGAAGGAAAACACCAAACCATTACCTAGCTCTAATAATGCCTTTGATTAAACCCCTTCAACCCATTGTAGACACGGTTAACTAAAACATAAATCAAAAATATTACAAGGCATTATTTCGGGGCCGATTCTCAATCCCAGTGGAGTCGCCAGACTGTAAGACACAGAAATTGGTGACACTGTCCCGGGCTTGTGGCCCGGTCGGGAGTACGGAATAGCCCACGGGGGACTAAAATAAAGAAATAAAATGGAGTCGCCACCCAGTTTGAACTGGGAAATGATTTAAGGCCGCACTCACCCCTCGCAAGGCAATACCTCAAATCGTTGGGTTCGGAATAGTCCCTTACTTATGCCACTTGTAATGAACGGATTTACGCAATAATATAACCAAGTCTACACAACATACATACGCAAGGATAACCTACATCGAAGTTTGCATACAACCTATATCTAAGTTTGCAAGCATAAAAGTAAATCGAAATAACGGCAAGTATACAATTTCATTAACATATTAGATTGATAAGTGCGAAGACATAAATAAATAACAATTGTCTAAACATGAATATTAAAGAGAGATAACTAAACATATGATGGGGAAATGAAAAACTAAGGAGACAAACATACATAATGTAGTTTTCTAGATTAGGTCCCAAGAATCATCAAATCAAGCACAAAAACGCATGAATACACAAAGGAGAATGGCGGAAACATACTCACATTGACCGGATCTTGCGACGCGAAGAAGACAACTCCTCCAAGAAGCTCGGCAGTGGCTCTTCTAGCTCATGGACTGCTCGGTTTGGGCTGTGAAACTCCTTCAAGAATTCGGCCATTGATGACTCCATGGAAGCTCCAAGCTTCAAGCTTCAAAAATGGATTCCAAGCTCACAAAAAACTGCCCTAACACCTTAGGATGACTCAAGTGTGTGCTAGCACTTTGTATTTTGCCACAAAATACTCTCTTGCTTCTATTCTTCATTCGGCAGAACCAAAAAAATCGAAGAAGAAATAAGAGGCTCCAAGCCGAGAGAGAGAGAGGAGGGAAAAGAGAGAAGACCGAAAAGTTGAGTGGGTGAGAGAAAAAGAAAATGCCTTTTTGTTTATATATTTATTTTATTTTCCAAAAACAAAACAAATACACAAGAAACAATTTTCCATTTATCAAAAAGTCAAAAAGCAAAAGCCCATTAAATGTTTTTTCAACTACCACATCAATCACTCAAATAAATCAATCAAATTGTCACATCACTCAAAGTGACATGTGATTTGACGCTTGATGTGACATGTGATTTGACGCTCGATTTGACTTACGTGCCGCACTCAAATTCGAAATACGAATGCGCTCGCAAATAATCTCGGGCTCCGGTTCGCTAATTCCAAATTAACGAATTTTCCGTTGCGTCGTAATTAAATGATTATGCCTAGCGAAATCACTATTCACGTCGTTAACGAATTAATTCTAAATTAATTCGTTCGCCCGAATTAAAATCTATTTTTAATTCCGCGTCGAAATCCAATCTCGTATAATATATCAAATATATTATTTTAATGGATTAATTCCAAATTAATCGTTCTCTCTCTTTAATTATATTTTATCCCAGATAAAATATCTCCGCAATTAATCCCATATTAATTTTCTCTCTCTTCTAATTAATCCCAGATTAATTAAAGTGCGAGTCATACATCATCGGTGAATCTTCGGGAAGTGACCCATGAGATCCCCAGATATGTTGGCAGTAAATACGGTCGTCGGACTATCCGAACACGTAAGTACCTCGTACTACGTTTATACCGATTTACAAGACAAGGTTGGCTTCTAGCAAAGCGCCATGCCTACCCAATTCTCCAGAAATATCCTTATAGGAATATGTAATCTATATCAAGCGTAGTATACTGTAGTATTGTGTATGTCGATCCAGTATCGGATGTTCACGTGCTAGGCCTAGGGCTGGAATTGTGTCTGCCCCGTACGAAGCACATATCGGATATCTGGCAACTAGTCTCTATAATCGGATATACATGACCTAGTCATAATATCTCGATAGCTCGAGAATTTAAGAGACCAAGTTCCGTATCCTTTGTGACCATCATCTCCATATGACTAGAGTGATACTTTTGTCTTAACATCACACCTAACACACTACGATTCTCAATATACCCAGCATTGGCGTACACAGAACCTGTTAAAGCCCTGGACGACCTTAACCAAAGTATATTGATTGTCGCAAGTATTAGCGGTGCAAGTCTCAGGTTAAGACCAAATACACCTACCCTGATTGCGGACTCCCATAGACACATAGTCATACTACCAATGGGATTCCGCGGGGTTCTATCCAGAGCGAAGCTGTTTCCCATACCATCGGTAAAACACAACCTCCTATTACACTTGCATGAGTATCCTATACGCAAATATATGAGAACTATGCCGTTGTGCCCTCACAAACGCGCACAAGTGTACTACTAGTCTTTTACGTATTTATCGATGTCCAATCTCGATAATACTCTGACTATGGATATTTAATGATTTATCCTACGTGGACTGATACTGTCTCATATCATTCTCCATCCAGGAACAAATCATAGGGACCTCTCATCATTTATACACATATGTGATCTAATCACAAATGATAAGAGTGCAATCTCCTTTGTCACATAGTTAATTTGTACAACAACACCATGATCTGTACAAATAGTGACGCTATGGGTCATAATTGTCCAACAATCTCCCACTTGGCCTATAGCCAGTCACTCGAGTGCTTGACACCCGAACTATATACGGTTGGCTCAAAATGTTGAGAAAAAGTTTTCGTCAGCGGAGTTGTATGATTATCATCTGATGCGATTTATTCGATCATCACATCGCCACGATGTATGATCCGAACGAATCAGATGATTATCAAAGTAAGTAATTGGATCGTCAATGAGACCATTAATTCTTTAGCATGTGCTGACGCCTAGCTCAGCTGCTAACAGAACTATATCTAATCTAATTAGATTTATTATCGACCCAAATGGCTTCTATTGCTGCCTCAGCAGCAGCAATAATCCGCATTTGTTGTTTATTCGGTAACAGTATCTTGCTTGGAAGATTTCCATCTCATTGTTCCGTTATTTAAAATTTTATAGTACCGTTGTTGCGACTTATAGTCGTTATTATGAAAGCCAAGCTTTCACAGATTATATTATGGGAATATCATTTCCAAGAAATGACATATTATCATTATTACTCAGGACATCCACTGTCAGTGCGCTCCCACTAACCCTCTTATATACACAAGAATCATTTTCGTTTTGAATTAAATCATAAATCATTATGATTACATCAAAACGATAATTCCAAGAACTTAATGCTTGCTTCAATCCAATCATGGATCGAATAACAAGCATTATCCAAATGGATTTATAGTGGCAACAGGTAAAAGGTTGAATCGTAATCAACACAATGTTGATAACGATACCTTTCCACTAAAAGTCTAGCTTTATACGTTGGTATGTTGCCATCCATGTACGTCTTCCTTGAAGACTTATAAGTACCAATAGGCACAATGCCTTGCGGTACTTCAACTAATGTCTAAACATAGTTGATTTACATGGAATCCAATTCGGATATCATGGCACTTTTCCATAATAGGGAGTCGATACCTTGTATCACTACTACATACGTAGTCAGTTAGTATACCCCAATAAGATAGACATCTTTATGAGGTGAGATCAGAAACCAATACCCCAGGTTGTTTTCTGATTCTTTCCGACCTACGCGGTTTTTGTGTATTCGAAGATTATTGGAATAGTTTCATCCTTGATGAACTATTTATGTTCCATTGGGATTCGACGCCAGGAATAGTATTATTCCAATTTTTCATCGAGTTTTACTATCCTCCAACTTACCACTACATATCGGTATTCTTCTCAGGAAAACCGCATGGTTAGCAACAATCTAATTGTTCTCTTGTGTGGTGTATAAGTACAATTCTTATGGTATCCCTAGGATAACCTACATTTGGCACTTATCCAATTTGGGTTTTAGTTTGGTATCATCCAAACATATGCCTAACATACCCAAATATAACAGGAATGAGAAACCTGGTTTCTTTCCCATTCATATCTAATATGTTATCTGTCAAACAGATTTTATGGAACCTTATTCTAAATAAGTTCTTACACTGGTTAAAACTTATCCGTTGAAGGAAATGGTAGCTCAGAGCGACTCGTGATTAACCTTATCATGTATAACAAAATTCGGTTAATCCTGTTCGGACACACCGTCAAACTGACGTGTTCCGGGAGGAGTCCTCATTGAAAGAATATTATACTCTTTCAAGTATTCGAGAAACTTATTGCTTAAGTATTTTACATTACGGTCTTACCATGACGATTTTAATACTTTAACCGATCTGTTTGTCTATTTCGTGTCGAAACTCTAAAAGTTTCCGAGTTGTTTTATTCAAAAGAAACACATAACCATACATGATGCCACATCCGTAAAGGTCACGAAATATTCATATCCACATCTAGACTAGCTAGACATGGGCCCACTTGTTTCACTATGAACTAGGGCTAACAGATCGGTGGCACTGGCACTTTTACCAAGTAAATAGTGTTTTAGGCACTTTGCCCAATGAACTAAATTCATAGACTTTATTTGATTGGAATCAAATCAGTCATGGTACCCACTCTTCAAAAGTGTGGATATACGAGTCTTTTTTAAATTGCGTCCCAGACATCAATGCCACATGCAAGTTTCAACCTGATCAAATCAGTTTGAGCTATTTGTTTGTCATGTTATATGTGTGAGATTTATTTATATTCTAAATATAAATAATGTTATTCACATCTATTGTGGTTATCTCAATATCATCTTTATATAATAAAACACTTTAGTGTTCTAGAATAAAAGGTATATCCGTGACCGGCGTAAACACACACGTATAACGCAAGCGTAGGTATCGTTCAAGTAGTATAAAAATATCGATCCCACGAGGACTTAATTCATTCTGTTGTTATTAATTATTGAATCTATTTATTTACAAATATCTAATTGAGGGTGAAAAGAATGATTGCTTGATTTATTTGGTTGATTGTAGTTTTGCAAAATAAATAAATAAATAAAAAGACAAAAGAAAATACTAAGGAAAATAACAAAAGACACAAAGATCTAGGGTTGTGAATCATTCTAATATCATTTAAAAGATGAAGTGGTTATTTCATGTTTGTGTAATAAATCAGTTTACTAACCTGGAACACTTAATTATGCAAAAGCCTATGTCGATGGTCAGACGCAAATACCCAGTTTAACCCAATTGAACCATATGTCTATGTCAACCAAATTATCTGGATTCATTAAGTTTAAGTTCCAATTATGGCTACCCCCGCCCGACAGGTATATGTCTATCCTGTAAGGAAATCTATTAAAGGGTTATCTATCCTCAAAGAAGATCGTGGGCTATTAAGTCTGAGGCTGAAACCTAAAATCCATATGTCTAGTTCATTTTAGATTTACCACATCAATCTTATTGGTGATCAGACAACAAGAAGCATTAAGCTTAAGACTTAATAAGTAAACCTTTAAATTACCCAAACTATAAAATAACCCCTTATAAACCGGTGATATTAAAATTCATCACAACCCCAGATAACTAACACATAAATATGGCTAATAAAAACTTAAAAGTAAAAGACATAAAGTAAAAAATGCTGAAAAGTAAAAGACGTAAAGTAAAAGCTGAAAAGTAAAATAAAATGCAAAGGTAAAAGGAATTACTTTTACTATTTACTATTTTAGATATCTCCCATAAAATAATATATAAACTTGTGATAATGTTACCAACCGACCAATCTGGCGGTATCCTTTATTAGTCAGGTTTAAACCAAATTAAAATGAATTACCAACCGACCAATCTGGCGGTATCCTTTTGAAGTCAATATTTTAAATAGTGAATATATTATTTTTAAGGGAGATTAATCTAAATAGGCATCCGGCGTCGCGACGCTGAGCCCTTTGGCGTCGCTACGCCAGCTTCTATCTACGTGGCACGCTCTGGTTCGTCGGTTGCAGATTCTGGATAAGATGATAAGGTGACACGTGGCGAGGTTGTTGGAGACTCAATTATTATGACACGTGGTGGCTTTTAATTGGTCGGCTAGATTCTTATCCGCCACGTGTCAGATAAGGATTAGATAGCCAATAATTGATGCTGATGTGGCGGTGATGTGGCGACACGTGGGAAAGGGACTGTCGGCACCGTAGGATTGTGACACGTGGCACTTCCTGATTGGCTGATGATGACGTGGCGGTGAGGTGGCAGTTTGACTTGGTCAACCTGGTGATGTGGCTGATGACGTGGCAATGACATGGAGTGACACGTGGCACACGTGGCGATGATGACTGTCGGCACCGTAGGATGATGACACGTGGCACAACGCATTTTACCAGATCGACTGTGATGGTGACACGTGGCACGACGCACGTTAGCAAAGTCAAACTTTTCTCAGATTCTGATTTGTGGACCCGGCGCATGTTAGGCGTCGCGACGCTGAAGGTCTTGGCGTCGCGACACGGGAAATTACCAAACTTTTCACTGTTTTGGCCCAAATCACCTCCAGAATGTCCTGAAACTTTATTTATCTACAAAATAACACAAAACACATCAAAATATTCACAAAACTCAAGAAACTATACAAAATATTAGGTTAAATGAGTGGAAATAGTGATAGATTTACCACTCATCACACACCCAAACCTAATATTTTGCTAGTCCTCGAGCAAAATATAAAATAAAATAACATAAACATCTTTAAAATAAATTTTAACTAAGCCACTTTCGTAGGGATCACGGTTGCATTTAGCGTATGCAACAAGCCTTTAAACCCCTAGGTGTCCCTAGTGGACGAGTTGTAGTCTTGTGAGGGTTTACAGCAATGATACCCACAAACATTTTACAAAAGTAAAAATGTAGTAAATCTAATGCACACAAAAGTAAAAAGACAAGCGAAAAGAGAATAAAGAAGTTAGTGACTAATCAGGTGAAACTTCTACTCCAAGTTACTAGTTGTTTTGTTTCTTTCTAAATTACAGAATAAGTAAATTCTCCGATTATTTTTACCATTCTTCATATACACAGCCAATAAGATATTAATCAACTCATTTTTTCCCACAACAGTCATAAGTGCAGTGATAAGAGAGTAATATTTTTGTCCTAAAGTTCTATCAGATTTCACACCTTTTGGTAGCAATGGAATAATTTTCTGATTTTTCTGATTTTTCTTTGATTTTTTTTTTCTATTTTTTATTTATATACAATATCTTCCATTTATATAACGAGTGTTGGGTCGGTGGCTCCCAAACCAATTGGCTTTAGGGCACCAGTGTTAAGACACCCCTACGGACTTAATTACTCAGACTTCAGATATATATATTTTTTGCGAGACTAGTCATAGTATTATCGAGACTGGACATCGATAATGCGGAATATGCTAGTATTACACTTGTGCGCGTTATGGAAACGTAACGGCATAGTTCTCATATATTTGATAGAAGTGTCACTTCAGTCATATGGAGATGATGATCACACAGTGATACAGAACTAATACTCTATTATATTGCAACTATCGGGATAATATGACAAAGTCATGATTTTCCGATTAAAGAGACTAGTTGCTAGTGATCCGATATATGCTTCGTACGGGGCAGACATAATTCCAGCCCTAGGCCTATCATGTGACATCCAATGATGGATCGTAATACGCAATACTTAGTATATTATGCCTGGTATAGATTATGTATTCCTTAAATGAATATTTCTGGAGAATTGGGAGGCACATTGCTTTGTTAGAAGCCTACCATGTCTTATAAATTGGTAAGAATGTGGTACGGGGTACACACGTGTTTGGATAGTCCGACGACTGGATTTTCTGCCAACATATCCAGGAATCTCATGGGTCACTTCTCAAAGATTCACCGATGACGTTTGACTCGAAAAGAATTAATCTATGATTAATTATAAGAGATAGAAAATTAATCTGGGATTAATTACGGCAATAATTTATCTAAGATAAAATTCAATTAGAAGAGAGAGAATGATTACTTTGGAATTAATCGATTAAATAATATATTCGATATATTAATTGAAATTAGATTTCAACGCGGAATTAAAATTGGATTTTAATTCGGGCAAACGAATTAATTTAGAATTAATTCGGGCAAACGAATTAATTTAGATTTAATTAGTAAGTGACTTTAATAATAATTTTGCTATGCATAATTATTTAATTAAATTATATTTAATTATGTCGCAACGGAAAATTCGTTAATTCGGAATTAAATGAACCCGAGCCAGAAGTGTGTTAATCGGGCCCACTCGAATTTTGAATTTTAAAGTGGGGCCCCCCAACTCACATCACTAGTCAACTTATTCACTTTTGGTTGATAGAAGTTGGTGGTGATTTTTGGTAGCTTGTAAAATACACTTTGTCATTTTGGAATGACTAATACCAAAACTTGGATTTGGTATATGATAATTGACTTTTGGAAAATCAATTAAACAACACAAAAAATTGAAAAACTCTCTCCTCTCCAACAAGCAAAAGTCGAGAGCCTCCTTCTCCATCTCAGAGATTTTGTTGTAAAATTTCAAGAGAGCGAGCACTTAAAGGAGTCATACAAGGTGATACGGAAACTACTCCCTAGAGTTTGGAACACAAAGAAAAGGCTTTGAGCTCCTCTTCTTCATAAAAAGTTTTAAACTTTCCACATCCAACGAAACCGATCAATGTAAGTTTTTTCTGCAACTTCTTTGAGTATTCACATGAAATCATGACTTAGAAGTTCCTTGGCATGTTATAGGAACCCAACAATTGGTATCAGAGCCTTTTCTAAGCTTGAAATGAATTTAGGGTTTATATACTTTAATTTGGGGTTTTTATTATTTGAGCACGATTTCTTGAAATTGATGGTTTGGTTGAGATTGGATGATGATGAATTAGATTTATGCATCTTTAAAATTGAGAAAATGAATTGGATAAATTTTCCCCTAATTTCCTTGCTTTGACCGAAACATGAACCCTAGATAAATCATGGTGATTTTTCATTTTAGACCATTGGATGTGTTTAATGCATGATGAGTATATTGATTGTTGATTTAATTAGATTGAAATCAAAATTGGATATAAATTATGCATATTGCGGTGACTTGATAAGCATGAAATTGATTGATTTTGCTTCAATTTGTGTTGGACATGAGTTGATAAATTTAAGCATGATTAATTAGTTTAATTGATGTTTTGGAAACATTGGATTAATTAATTGATTATGGAAATTACACTTTAATTAAAATAATTGTGATATTTGGAATATTGTAATTAAATAAATTAGTCTTTAATTTTGAATTGGGCTAATATTGTTGTATTTGGGCTTAATGGGCTTGGTTGGGCCTGTTGGAGATTCTAAGCATCCCAAGATCAATAAACAATCATGAAACACAAGTGAATACATTCGAGGAAGTCGTGGAATACTTACATCGATCGGTTGAGTGACGCTTTGATGAACAAAAATTCAAGTTTCTGCTCCTCAAAGTCACGACAGTTCACTGTCCAAGCTCACTGGTTCGGCCATCAATCAACAAGAAACCAAGCTCCAAGCTTCGTCATTTGATTCCCGGCTCATGGGTGGACTTCCCTATCACATTCGAATGTCTCTTCGGAGTGCTAACTCTCTTGATTTTTGCCAAAAAAACAAGCACTTGCTTCCCTCATTCACAGTTTTTGGCGAACCAGAAACCATAAAATACACAGCCTTTTGGGCGTGAGAAAGATGAAAGAATGAGAGAGAGAAGAGTTAAATGTGATAAGTGTTTTGGTAATTCAATTTCTAAAATCATATACCAATTTGGTTCCAAAAGTCAAGGCAATTAATGCCCACAAATGCCAACCACACACATCACTCAATCACATCAATCACAAGTTGTCAAGTTACATCACTCAAAGTGACAAGTGATTTGATGCTTGATGCGACTAATGATTTGACACTTGATTTGACTTGCGTATGCACTCGCATTCGAAATGTGAATGCGCTCACAAATAATCCCGGGCTCGGGTTCGCTAATTTCAAATTAACAAAATTTTCATTGTGTCGTAATTAAATGATTACGCCTAGTGAAATCACTATTCACGTCGCTAACGAATTAATTCTAAATTAACTCGTTCGCCCGAATTAAATTCTAATTTCAATTCGCGTCGAAATCCAATTTTGTTTAATATATCGAATATATTAATTTACCGATTAATTCCAAATTAATCGTTATATCTCTTTAAATGATATTTTATCCCAGATAAATATCTCTGCATGTAATCCCAGATTAATTTTCTCTCTCATCTTATTAATCCCAGATTAATTAAAAGTGTGAGTCATACGTCATCGGTGAATCTTTGGGAAGCGACCCATGAGATCCCCGGATATGTTGGCAGTAAATTTGGTCGTCGGACTATCCGAACACGTAAGTACCTCGTACTACGTTTGTACCGATTTACAAGACAAGGTTGGCTTCTAGCAAAGTGCCATGCCTACCCAATTCTCCGGAAACATCCTTACAGGAATAAAGGATCTATATCAGGTGTTGTATACGTAGTATTGCGTATTTCTGTCCAGTATCAGATGATCACATGCAAGGCCTGGGGATGGTACAGTTTATGCCCCGTACGAAGCATATATCGGATAACAAGCAACTAGTCTATTTAATATCAGATAATCATTAACAAGTCATATTATCCCGAAAGTTGCAACCTTTTAGAGAACCAGTTCTGTATCCCTACGTGATCATCAACTCCATATGAATGGAGTGACACTTCCGTCTTGACATCACACCCAACACACTACGATTCTCAATATTCACAACATTGGCGTACACAGAACCGGTTAAAGTCCTGGATGACCGCAACCAAAGTATATTGATTGTCGCAAGTATTAGCGGTGCAAATCTCAGGTTTAAGACCAAATACACCAACCCTAATTTCTAATTTCCATAGACACATAGTCATACTACCAATGGAATTCCGATGGGGTCTATCCAGAGCGAAGCTGTTTCCCATACCATCGGTGAAACACAACCTCCTATTACACTTGCATTAGTATCATATACCCAAATATATGAGAACTATGCTGTTGTGCCCTCACAACGCGCACAAGTGTAATACTAGTCTTTTACGCATTCATCGATGTCCAATCTCGATAATGCTCTAACTAGGGATATTTAATGATTTATCCTTCGTGGATTGATACTGTCTCGTATCATTCTCAATCCAGGAACAAATCAGAGGGACCTCCTATCATTTATATATCTTGGTGATCTAATCACAAATGATAAGAGTGCAATCTCCTTTGTCACATAGTTAATTTGTACAACAACACCGTGATCTGTACAAATAGTGACGCTATAGGTCATAATTGTCCAACAATCTCCCACTTGGCCTATAGCTAGTCACTCGAGTGTCTTACACCCGAACTATGTACGGTTGGCTCAAATTGCTGAGGAAATGCTTTCGTCAGCGGATTTACATGATTATCGTCTGATGCGATTTATTCGATCATCACATCGCCACGATGTATGATCCGAACGAATCAGATGAATATCGAAGTATGTATCTGGATCGTTGATGAGACAATTAATTCTTTAGCACGTGCTGACGTCTAGCTCAGCTGCTAAAAGAACTATATCTAATCTAATTAGATTTTTTATCGACCCAAATGGCTTCTATTGCCGCCTCAGCTGCAATAACCTGTATTTGTTGTTTATACGGTAATAGTATCTTGCTTGGAAGATTTCCAACTCACTGTACCGTTATTCAAACTGTATAGTACTGTTTGCGACTCTTAGTCGTCTTTATCGGTTTAGGAAACTTGCAGTAGTGATTCCAGTCACTTCAAGTTCTCATTCTCCACAGATTACAGCATCCTTAGTTCTATAAGATACTAACGGATGTTCTTAACTTTAATCTTGTGACTATCACTCGGATTGCCCTGTTTGTGAATCCATATGCTCAAAGCGTATGAGACACCAGGTCACGTACATTTTTCAATGTACGATTTCTCGGAGAGTTTTTCTCGAAAGCCAAGCTTTCACCGATTATATTATGGGAATATCATTTCCAAGAAATGACATATTATCATTATTCATATAGGACAACCACTGTAAGTGCGCTCCCACTAACCCTCTTATATACACAAGAATCTTTTCGTTTTGAATTAAATCATACTCCATTATGATTACATCAAAATGATAATTCAAAGAACCTAATGATTGCTTCAATCCAAACATGGATTGAATAACCCGCAAACCTTGTTTGCTAGTTTTGGTACGACAAAATCGACAGGATGTTGTCAACGTCCTCCAAAAGGTTTCCTTTTCAGGAAAGCAATTTTCCCGTAAAACTGTCATATTTCATAAATGAAACATGCAGCATTAGCAAGCATTATCCAAATGGATTTACCGTGGCAACATGTAAAAGGTTGAATCGTAATCGACACAATGTTGATAATGATACCTTTCCGCTAAAAGCCTAGCTTTATACGTTGGTATGTTGCCATCCATGTATGTCTTCCTTGAAGACTAATATAGTACCATTAGGCACAATGCCTTGTGGTACATCAACTAGTATCCAAACTTGTTGATATACATGGAATCCATTTCGGACTAATGACACTTTGTCATGATTAGGGAGTCGATACCTTGTATCACTTCCTCATACGTAGTCAGTTGGTATACCTCAATAAGATTAACATCTTTATGAGATGAGATCAGAAACCCATACCCCAGGTTGTTTTCTGACTCTCTCCGACATACGCGATTCTTGTGTACTCGAAGATTATGGTATAGTTTCATCCTTGATGAACTATTTATGTTCCATTAAAGATACGGTGCCTGGAATAGTATTACTCCGATTTTCATCGAGTTTTACTATCCTCCCACTTACCACTGCATATCGGTATTCCTCTTAGGAAAACCGCATGGTGAGCAACAATTGCATTGTTCTCTTATGAGTTGTATAAGTACTATACTTATGGTATCCCTAGGATAACCTACATTTGGCACTTATCCTATTTGGGTTTTAGTTTGGTATCATCCAAACATATGCCTAGCATACCCAAATGTACAGGAATGAGAAACTTGGTTTCGTTCCTGTTCATATCTAATATGAAATCTGTCAAACAGATTTTATGAAACCTTTTTCAAAATAAGTTCTACACTGTTAATGCTTATTCGTTGAAGGAAATGATAGCTCAGAGCGACTCATGATTAACCTTATAATGTCTAACAAAATTCGGTTACTCAGTTCGGACACACCGTCAAAATGACATGTTCCGGGAGGAGTCCTCTTTGAAAGAATACTATACTCTTTCAAGTATATTAGAAACTTATTGCTTAAGTATTTTCCTTTGTGGTCTTACCTTGACGGTATAATAATTTAGCCGGTCTGTTCATCTATTTCGTGTCGAAACTTTAAAAGTTTCCGATTTATGTTCTTCAAAAGAAACACATAACCATAACGCGATGCCACATCCGTAAAGGTTACGAAACATTCATATCCACCTCTAGCCTAGCTAGATATACCGTTTTGTAATTTATTTACTTTGATATTTGAATGGTAAAAGTCCTTATGATTAATTCCGGATTGAGATGATATGAGACAGTATCAATCCATAAAGGTTTAATCATTAAATATCCATAGTCGTAGTATTATCGAGATTAGACATCGATAATGCGGAATAGATAGTATTGCACTTGTGCGCATTGTGAGGGCATAACGACATAGTTCTCATATATTTAAGTATTGGATACTTATGCAAGTGCGATATGAGGTTGTGTTTTACCGATAGTATGGAAAACAGCTTCGCTCTGGATAGACCCCGCGGAATCCCATTGGTAGTATGTATATGTGTCTATGGGAGTCCGCTTCAGGGTAGGTGTAATTGGTCTTAACCTGAGACTTGCATCGCTAGTACTTGCGACAATCGATAAACTTTGGTTTTGGTCGTCCAGGGCTTTAACGGGTTCTGTGTACGCCTCTTCTGGGTTTATTGAGAATCGTAGTGTATTGGATGTGATGTCAAGACGAAAGTATCACTTCAGACATATGGAGATGATTATCACGCAGGGATTCAGAACTGGTTCTCTATTGTGTTGCAACCATCGGGATAATATGACAATGTCATGATTATCTGATTCAAAGAGACTAGTTCCTGATATCCAATATGTGCTTCGTAAGGGGCAAACACTATTCCACCCCCAGGTGTAGGACACAGAACTGGGCGACACATGATGTTCTAGACTCAGGGCCTAGTTGAGAGTACGGAGTAGCCCGCGGGGGACTAAACCGGAGAATAAAGGAGTCGCCACCCGGTGTGAACCGGGAAATGATTTAAGGCCGCACTCACCCCTCGCAAGGGAAGACCTCAAACCATTGGGTTCGGAATGGTCCCTTACTTATGTCAATTGTAATGAATGTATTTGTGTAATATTAACCAAGTCTACTCGACATACATATTGGTCAAAGTAGTCTAAATTCTTATAAAGCCTAAATCTAGGTCTGCATGCTTCAAAATTAAACTTTCATAACGGCAAACACAAGATATCACACATCAAACATGTTAAATAAATAATGATCTAAACATAACATAACTTAAATTCCTAATACGAAAGGTAAATAACTAAGTCATGCTAAAAATAAAACAACATTCTAATAGCCTAATCATGCTCAAATACAAGTTTGGATGAAATGAAATATGTGAATCCTTCGAGTGATACGGGGCATTGTATCCCGAGTGCAAACCATAATACCGTCCATTCAGATTCGGCTATTGAATTTATGTCCGGGTTTCCATCCAATATACCACGAGTAGGAACACACATTTCACTCATCTGAATCACATCATACACTAATTATTAATATTCATTCTAAACAGAGTACGTTACATACTTTCTAAATTACTAATTTATATAAAATAAATTAAATAACATGCTACACTAATTATTCATGCTAAATGAGATAAATAACATGTTTCTTAAGTCATTATTTCATGCGAGAAAATAAATTACATGTCTTCTAATTCACTAAATCATGCGAGGAAAATAAATATCATGTGCCCTCAGGTCTAACCTTTTATGTCGTCTCTCGGAAGTGCGTTATATGGCCGTCGGAAGGGCTAAGACACCGTGACTCCTCCGGTTCACTGGTTCGCCGTTTTCCTTCGCTGTTTTGCTCGCTGTTTCTACTCCGTTTTGTGGCGTTTCAGGTCACACCACTTGGCTTACTGGTTGGCAGTGAATTTAAGGTTGTTTTGGTGATAAAACTGTGTAGTTTTAAGGGTTAATTCACTGACATTTTAGGCTAACTTACTGGCAGTTTTAAGGGGCTGGAATGGGGCTGATTTGAGCGTGAATGTGGGGGCTAAATTGAACAGTTTGTGCGTTGGTTATAGGGGCTGGTTGGAGGCTGAATATGGGTGAAGATTAGAGGCAGAATGAGGGCTGAATGGGCGCTGGTTGAGAGGCTAAATAAGGGTAGTGAGGGGCGTGAGTATTAGAGCTGATTGAGGGCTGAATGGGCGCTGGTTGAGAGGCTAAATAAGGGCAGTGAGGGGTTTGAGTATTAGAGCTGATTCTAGGGGGCTAAAGTGAGGTGATGGTGTGCCGGTTTGAGGGCTGAATGAGAGTGATAGGCGTGAAGGTTTAGGGGACTGAAGTGAGGCAGTAGGTGCGTGAAGATCAAAGGCAGAAGTGAGGCAGTGAAGGGTGTGAGATGAGGGGCTGAAGTGAGGCAGTGTGCGCTGGTTCCATGGGCTGGTTGGAGGCTGTCTTAGCATGAAGATGTAGGGCTGAATGAGGCAGTAGGTGCGCTTGTTCCAGGGGGGCAGTGAAGGGCGTGTATGAGCTGAGAGAAGAGATGTGTTTATGTGCTAAGTGTATGCTTGATATGTGCTATGTATGCTAGGTATGTGATAGGTCTTTCAAGGTAGAAAATGAGAGTTTATATAGGCAAATAAAGTGAGTACTAATTAGGTAGGCCAAGGGTAATTAACTTGATACATTAGCTTTGTTGAAAAATGGAGGAAAGGTTGATGATAATTGTGATTCTTTATTGAAAATACAAGAAAGGTGATGGAAAATGAAGAAAAGAAGATGGGATGGTGATGGGCGTGGGGTGTGATGGCTTAAATGGTGTGGGGTTGATCAATTAATAGCTTGGAAAATCGTTGTCAAGGTAAAAGTGAAGTCAAAGGTGTAAAGTAAGTTGGTAGAAGTGTAAATCATGTTTGAATAGTGCATGGAGGGGTGAAATTTTGTGTTTGGGCGTGGGCTTCATGGATGGTGGGCTTGGTATTTGATTTGTTTTGGTTTCATGGGCTTTGGATGTGGGTTTTGGTGTTTAGGTGAGCTTATAGTGGTTTGCGGGAATTTCGGGCCAAAGATATTCCTCGAAACGAAGATTCAACAAGCGAACTCCGAGCGAACTCAACGATTTAAAACCAATAATATGTCAATTCTTGACTTCTCATTTCCGACGTCCGTTTTCCGCGACTTCCATGACTTAAAGGTAGTGCCTCCTTACGAGACTCATCATCGGGTTTGGTATGCAAAAATGCAATGCCTACAGTCGCCCCCACTTTGATGGGATTTGTTCAGTGAGTGACAATTACAATCCTATCAAAGTACGTGCAATGCATTTTTACTTACCTGGCTCGCTAGCTGCCGCATGGTTTGCCTGTATTGTTGAGTTGATGGTGCTAGCCCCCGTACCTAGGGCGTCGCAGTAGTCCACTATTCTTCACGGTAGTCCACGGTAATTCAAAATACTCTTCGGTAGTCCACATAATCTCCATAACCTTCATAGTCCACGGTAGTCCACAATACTCTTCGGTAGTCCACGGTAGTCCACATAATCTCCATAACCTTCATAGTCCACGGTAGTCCACATAATCCACGGAATCTTCATAATCTTCATAGTCCACGGTAGTCCACATAATCCAAATAATCTTCATAGTCCACGGTAGTCCATGGTATTCCACATAATCCACATAATCTTCATAATCTTCATAGTCCACGGTAGTCCACAACACTTTATGATAATCAACGGTAGTCCATCGTAGTCCCCAATACTTCATGATAATCTACGGCAGTCCACGACACTTCATGATAATCCACGGTAATCCACATAATCCACGATGCTTCATGATAATCCACAGTAGTCCACAACACTTCATGATAGTCTACGGTAATCCATAACACTTTATAATAATCAACGGTAGTCCATGGTAGTCCATAATACTTCATGATAATCTACGGCAGTCCACGACACTTCATGATAATCCACGATGCTTCATGATAATCCACAGTAGTCCACAACACTTAATGATAGTCTACGGTACAATACTTTATGATAATCAACGGTAGTCCACAACACTTCATGATAATCTACGGCAGTCCACGACACTTCATGATAATCCACGGTAATCCACATAATCCACGATGCTTCATGATAATCCACAGTAGTCCACAACACTTCATGATAGTCTACGGTACAACACTTTATGATAATCAACGGTAGTCCACGGTAGTCCACAACACTTCATGATAATCTGGGATTCGTTCCAGGATTCCTTCCAAAACTCTGACAGTGTGGACCTCAGCCCTGGGATTCATTCCTGGATTCATTCCAAAACTCTGCTGATATGGGCCTCGACCCTGGGATTCATTCCCGGATTCATTCCAAAATCTGAAAGATTCATTCTCTGGATTCATTCCACATTCTGAGAGATTCATTCTCTGGATTCATTCCAAATTCTGAGAGATTCATTCTCTGGATTCATTCCAAATTCTGATAGATTCATTCTCTGGATTCATTCCAAATTCTGAGAGATTCATTCTCTGGATTCATTCCAAATCCTGAGAGATTCATTTTCTGGATTCATTCCAAATTCTGAGAGATTCATTCTCTGGATTTATTCCAAATTCTGAGAGATTCATTCTCTGGATTCATTCCAAAATCTGTGAGATTCATTCCCTGGATTCATTCCAAATTCTGAGTCTGATGCGGGGCTTGCCCCCATAGTGCCATACCCCGTAAAACTGATTCTGATAATAATGTAGACCTCACCCCCAGATTGCCATAACCGACACGACTGACATTGTACTGATGCTACTGATTCCTTTCAGCATATTGCATTTCCTCTCGAGATAATCTTTGATAGCTAGATATAGTTTCGTCCTCAACGAATGATTTGCGTCAAAGCCAGAGAATCTTCAAAGTACTGGATATGCTCAACTCCGATCATCTGAATAGGTGATCTGAACTAGACTCCTAGTGTGTGTGTGTCAAGGATTTTTCACAGCTTGTTCCTTAAGTTAGCTAACTCGATGATTTAGTTTTGGAGAATCAGACCAGTGGGTCTAACCAACCTGGATGTCTTGATCACATTCTGTGATTACTTCGGCATACTCAACATGATATGGTCTCTCGTATTTTTATTTTGTCTCTTTCGTTTCATTCTTTTCATTATTTTTCTTCTTTTTTTTTCTTTTCTTGACACGCCTATCCTTTAAGGTAGCATTTCTCCTCATGGTGGTCCTAATACTCGCCCATGGGTAGCTTCACGTTTATTGGTTATAGGCGGCCCGTTTTTTATTTTCTTTTTCTTTTTTATCATAGAGACTTTTATTTTATTCTCGACCATATCATATATCGAAGCGTTCGTAAACCAGAGTGGACATCCAAGCGAACGGTCATTCACCGATCCACCATCTCTTCAACTAGTCTTCTCATTAACCACTCAGGCTTCCACCATTGAGATCCCGTATTCTAGTGCTCACGAGTCTAATTAAGATCAATCTATTCAGAATACCGGCGGAGAACACTTCTCGCACTTATTGTTTCTAAGGTTTTTCCTTACAGCACACAATGTCATCTCCGGACATATATCTAGTTACCAAAGACTTCTCTCTCACTTTTTTTTCACACTCATTTCAAATAATTCTTCCTTTCTGTTGCTGACAATGCGGGATTCGCCCCCAGGATCCATACCCGAAACTCAAACTCAAATGGGCATTAACCCTCAGATCCCTTCTCAAATATGATACCAGTGTGGGCCTCGACCCAAGGATTACTACCCGAATTCAATACAGTGCTTTCAAGATTTCTGATTGGCTTACCCTCGTTGCTTTCTTCTTCCTTCTTCCAAGCCTGTGAATATGAAACAAAAACAAAGCACAATAGACAAGATGCAAGTTTGTTACGTGTATACATACATGCATGAGTGAATTTCCTATCATGTTGGGTTAGGTCTTCTGCAGGTGACTATCCAGTCTTCTCTCCCTCAGGTAAAACACAGCTTCAATCTATCAACATTTGATTGGCTCGGTGAACTCATTTCCTTCGAAGTCTGACAACCTTACTGCTCTATTTCCCAGTTTCTGAATGGTTATCTTATCTTTTCTGCTTGCTTCTTCCGAAGATTCTCCATGTTCTAAGCATCGTTGAGTATCATTGTACCAAGATTGAATACTTTTGTCAAATATACTGATGTTACAGGTTGAGAAACTCAGACGAATAAGCGAAATGAACTTCTTTATTATCATTAAGAAAAATGTTCGAAAAAATAGACAGGATCAATATCTTTATAAATGTTGGATCATAATTGAATAAGATCCGGGAAACAAACACCTCCATCATTTGCAACTTCGTCTTTACTCGTCTTCTTGCTCTCTTCAAACATCAGATTCTCCAACTGCAGTAGTTCTTTTTCCCATTTACTTCCCTTTTTTGCCACCTCCTCCTCGTCATTATCCGAGAAGTTTTCCCAGAAATCCCCCATCTGCTTTATTTCATCTTTGCCACTGTTGTCCTGTATCCCCATGCAAGAAGTTTGATGGTTATGGGTTTGGAGGACAAGGCTGTCGGGTAGGCCGGAATTGATCGTATTGGTGGGTGGAGGTGTTCCGTGTGTGTTAGGTTGATCTTTTTATGGGTCAGGTATTTCATGGGAGTCAATGAGGTCCTGGATCTCATGTCTAAGGCGGGAGCATTTGTCAGTTTCGTGGCCTCTTTACCTGTGGTAGTGACAGTAAAGGTTTAGCTGAAGGTTGTGTGGCACTGGGTTGGGAAGTGGTTTGGGCTCTAAGGGATACATGAATCCTTGCCTTTTTAGCTCTTCAAATACCTCTGACAAAGGTTTACCAAGATTGGAGAATTGTCTATTCCTGATAGGGGTAACCCCAGAGGGAGTGGGCTTGGTCCTTGAATGTCTCATAATGGTTTTTTTCATTTTAGTTGCACAACTTTCTGTTATTGGCTACATGGGATACAATCAAACTGGCCATAATATTGGTCAAAACTTGCAACTGCTCAGTAATTTTGGTTACTTTGGCTTCCAATTGATCCAGACGAGATTCTTCATTAACTGATCCACTCATTTTTGCTGTTGGCCTCTTGACAAGTCTTCCTTCTTCACTAACCCAATAAGAATCTTTGATGGCTTTTGAAACACAAGGGTTAGCATGATGCATGTATGCATGATATGTGTACAATCGGCCCGTTATCATTTCAAAGTATTTAGTCACACTATTGCGCAGTGAAAACTTGTCCCAGTTGAAAAGGTCCAACATGTTTACACTTTGCGATAATATAACTAAATAACTTCAAATAATAAGAGGCCTAAACACAGAATAGCCCATTAGCATTTTAGAAGCTTTTGGCCTAATTGTCAAAGGACATGAACTTGTCCCTGTTTAAATGGCCCAACAAGTTCACATTTATTGACAAAAAGTCCAACTGAATCGAAATCATAATGGTCCAAAACACAAGCATAATCAAATATTTTCTAAGGGTCACTCAACTAAGGTTCAAATGTAGGTTTCAGGAGTGTAAACAAAGGCTCTCACTGACGAAGGATTGTTCACAACCAGGACTCCCCACTCAAGGGTTCAAGCGACCAAGTGAACACACCTTTTTTATACCTTACGGTACATGCCAACAAGATACGATATGTGATTAACTGTCAAATGGATTTCCCATTGTAGATTCCCCAGAGGGAGGGCGGAGCGAACTCTCTTAAATACCCAAGCCTCTTAGGCTCTTATCGCCTTGGTGCCAGGAATAAACAACAAGTCCTCCAAATTAGTCTATCACATGAGATGATTATCTAGGTGCCTTCACAGCTTTTCCTTATAGAAAGGTAGTGAGTGAAGGAAGACACCAAACCATCACCTAAGAAAATGATTATCTAGGTGCATTCACAGCTTTTCCTTATAGAAAGGTAGTGAATGAAGGGACACACCAAACCATCACCGAGTTCCAATAATGCCTTTAATTAAACTCCTTAAACCCACAATAAACATGGTTAATTAAAACACAAATCCAAACATTACAAGACATATTTCGAGGCCGATTCTCTATCCCCAGTGGAGTCGCCAGACTGTAGGACACAGAACTGGGCGACACATGCTGTTCTAGACTCAGTGCCTAGTTGAGAGTACGGAGTAGCCCGCGGGGGACTAAACCGGAGAATAAAGGAGTCACCACCCGGTGTGAACCGGGAAATGATTTAAGGCCGCACTCACCCCTCGCAAGGGAAGACCTCAAACCATTGGGTTCGGAATGGTCCCTTACTTATGTCAATTGTAATGAATGGATTTGTGTAATATTAATCAAGTCTACTCGACATACATATTGGTCAAAGTAGTCTAAATTCTTATAAAGCCTAAATCTAGGTCTGCATGCTTCAAAAGTAAACTTTCATAACGACAAACACATGATATCACACATCAAACATGTTAAATAACTAATGATCTAAACATAACATAACTTAAATTCCTAATACGAAAGGTAATTAACTAAGTCATGCTAAAAATAAAACAACATTCTAATAGCCTAATCATGCTCAAATACAAGTTTGGATGAAATGAAATATGTGAATCCTTCGAGTGGTACGGGGCATTGTATCCCGAGTGCAAACCATAATACCGTCCATTCGGATTCGGCTATGGAATTTATGTCCGGGTTTCCATCCAATATACCACGGGAGGGAACACATATTTCACTCATCCGAATCACATCATACACTAATTATTAATATTCATGCTAAACAAAGTACGTTACATACTTTCTAAATTACTAATTTATATAAAATAAATTAAATAACATGCTACCGTAATTATTCATGCTAAATGACATAAATAACATGTTTCTTAAGTCATTATTTCATGCGATAAAATAAATTACATGTCTTCTAATTCACTAAATCATGCGAGGAAAATAAATATCATGTGCCCTCAAGTCTAACATTTTATGTCGTCTCTCGGAAGTGCGTTATATGGCCGTCGGAAGGGCTAAGACACCGTGACTCCTCCGGTTCACTGGTTCGACAATTTCCTTCGTTGTTTCGCTGTTTTGCTCAGTGTTTCTACTCCGTTTTGTGGCGTTTCAGGTCACACCACTTGGCTTACTGGTTGGCAGTGAATTTAAGGTTGTTTTGGTGATAAAACTGTGTAGTTTTAAGGGTTAATTCGCTGACAGTTTAGGCTAACTTACATGCAGTTTTAAGGGGCTGGAATGGGGCTGATTTGAGCGTGAATGTGGGGGCTAAATTGAACAGTTTGTGCGTTGGTTATAGGGGCTGGTTGGAGGCTGAATATAGGTGAAGATTAGAGGCAGAATGAGGGCTGAATAAGGGCAGTGAGGGGCGTGAGTATTAGAGCTGATTGAGGGCTGAATGGGCGCTGGTTGAGAGGCTAAATAAGGGCAGTGAGGGGTGTGAGTATTATAGCTGAATCCAGGGGGCTAAAGTGAGGCGATGGTGTACTGGTTTGAGGGCTGAATGAGAGTGATAGGCGTGAAGGTTTAGGGGGCTGAAGTGAGGCAGTGAAGGGCATGAGATGAGGGGCTGAAGTGAGGCAGTGTGCGCTGGTTCCAGGGGCTGGTTGGAGGCTGTCTTAGCGTGAAGATGAAGGGCTGAATGAGGTAGTAGGTGCACTGGTTCCAGGGGGCAGTTAAGGGCGTGTATGAGCTGAGAGAAGAGATGTGTTTATGTGCTAAGTGTATGCTTGATATGTGCTATGTATGCTAGGTATGTGCTAGGTCTTTCAAGGTAGAAAATGAGAGTTTATATAGGCAAATAAAGTGAGTACTAATTAGGTAGGCCAAGGGTAATTAACTTGATACATTAGCTTTGTTGAAAAATAGAGGAAATGTTGATGATAATTGTGATTCTTTATTGAAAATACAAGAAAGGTGATGGAAAATGAAGAAAAGAAGATGGGATGGTGATGGGCGTGGGGTGTGATGGCTTAAATGGTGTGGGGTTGATCAATTAATAGCTTGCAAAATTGGTGTCAAGGTAAAAGTGAAGTCAAAGGTGTAAAGTAAGTTGGTAGAAGTGTAAATCATGTTTGAATAGTGCATGTAGGGGTGAAATTTTGTGTTTGGGCGTGGGCTTCATGGATGGTGGGCTTGGTGTTTGATTTGTTTTGGTTTCATGGGCTTTGGATGTGGGTTTTGGTGTTTAGGTGAGCTTAGAGTTGTTTGCGGGGATTTCGGGCCAAAGATATGCCTCGAAACGAAGATTCAACAAGCGAACTCCGAGCGAACTCAACGAATTAAAACCAATAATATGTCAATTCTTGACTTCTCATTTCCGACGACCGTTTTCCGCGACTTCCATGACTTAAAGGTAGTGCCTCCTTACGAGACTCATCATCGGGTTTGGTATGCAAAAATGCAATGCCTACACTAGGCCTTGCACGTGACATCTGATATTGGATCGCCATACAAAATACTACGGTATACTACGCCTAATATAGATCGTATATTCCAGTAAGAATATTTCTGGAGAATTGGGTAGGTATGGCGCTTTGCTAGAAGCCAACCTTGTGTCGTAAATCGGTAAAAACGTAGTACGAGGTACGTACGTGTTTGGATAGTCCGACGACCGTATTTACTGCCAACATATCCAGAGATCTCTTGGGTTGCTTCCCGAAGATTCACCGATGACGTATGATCCGAGCATAATTAATCTAGGATTAATTACGGAGACACTTTATCTTGGATAAAGTACAATTTGAAGAGAGAGAAATATTAATTTGGAATTAATCGACAAAATAATATATTCGATATATTAAACGAAATTGGATTTCGACGCGGAATTAAAATTAGATTTTAATTCGGGCAAACGAGTTAATTTAGAATTGATTCGTTAGCGACGTGAATATTAATTTCGCTTGGCGTAATTATTACATCGCGACGGAAGTTCGTTAATTTGGAATTAGCGAAACCGAGCCCGAAGGTGGTTGCTGGCCCAATCGCGTTTCGAATTCGAGCGGGGCCCACAAGTCACATCGCGAGTCACATCACTTGTCATTGATTAATGATAGATGTCAAAGTCTTTCATGAGTGACATGTTGTCACTATTAATGAAATGTGTTAGGGTAAAATTTGGGGAAAATCCATGTGAGCATGATTTGGTTAAATTGAATGGTTGAGCATTCTTGTATGTTGATGAAAGGAGATGTGATTGGATCAATTTCAACAAATTGTGATTGGATCAAAATTTCCCCCACCATGAGGCTTGGCCGAATGTGTATACTACCCTAGGCTCTTGGAAAATTTTGTTTTGATTATCATTGGATGAGTTGGCCGAATGAAAAGTCGATTTGTAATTTGATCAGATTGAAAAACGAAATCGGACTTAAAACCTTACCTTGGCAGAGAGCTATTTGGCATGTATGGACTTGATTTTTGATTCAAAAATTGTTGGACAATAATTGGACAATTATATACATAATTAATTGGTTAAATTGTATTTTGGAAATATTAATTTAGTTAATTAATTGATGTATTACACTTTAATTAACTAAGTTATAAAAAAATTTAGAATTTTTAAAATTTGGTTAATGGGCTTAATTTTGAATTGGGCTTGAAATTATTATATTTGGGCATAATGGTTATGGTTGGGCCAAATTGGTTTAGGCCAATTGGATTGGATCCAAATTGGACCTAAATCATTCCATTAAGTCCAAATGTAATAAATGGGCTTTAAAGTTTAATTGGGCTTTATGGGCTTGATATTGGTTTTATGGAAAATGAGGGTGATTCCTTACTTGGGCTTGGTAATTGGGTTTGACCCATATTGACAAAAGCCCATGCCTTATAAAATCAATTGAAAGCCCATCGGACTTTAATTAAACAAACATTGGATGTTAGTTGGGCTTTGAGACCCGATAAGATTAGATTTCGAATCTTAGTCGTTAAAGCGCATTAAAATGTGTAAATATTTAATTTGGAATTAAATAATAGAATTTGTATTGAATACGACTTAAATTAGATTTAACGAATGGTTCGATATAATTCAAGAATTCGTATTTTGAGTACTTATTCTCAAATGAGTTGGACTCGCGCAAAATCAAATCGTTGTTTGAACATTTGATGGTCACATAATTAAAGAGTAATTAATTGGATTAGATTGGTTGTAATGCATGCTTTGAATGAATAAAATGATGTGTTGATTGAATAACGTATATCAGATGTATATTAGAAGGGAAAGGGTAATTTTGGAAATTATTGTAAATTCGGAATTTATAAATTGGACCTGCGTGTCCAGCCTTCTCTTTTATTATTTCTTTGTATTCTCTTCTCACCTAATTCCCCTCAATGTTAATGAGGTTTCTATTATTGTATTATGTAATTGGGTAGAAGTAGAATAGTGCTAGCCCGGGAGAGGAAATGGAGCGATTTGTTCTAGGAACAATTTGTTTAAATATCCATCCGCATATCGTTATTAATTTACTTTCACGCCTTATGATGTTTTAGAAGCATGCTTAAGGGTGTATGATGAGACCTTAAGAAAGATAATAAATTGGTTGCCAATTTACGCGAAAAACCCTCAAATCATATTAAGCGTTATTTCCTTCCGTTGAGTGATTCTTACTCAAGATCCAAAGTTGACATTGGTTTGTTGGCCAAAGTCAAGACCTTTGTCAATTGCGGATGTGTTTGAATCATGAGAGTTTTGTTCCATATCGGTGTCTTGTCCAAGTCATGATTTGTTGGCCAAAGTCAAGATCACTTCTTGTCCATCGACATTGATTATGAAGCTTTCCATGTCAATGGGTTCTGCTTAACTGGAATCAATAAGCTTGTTGTGCCAAAGCCAAGGCTTAGTTGATTCAGAGGAAAAAGGTTAGGAAAATATATTGGATATATTGGCATATGCAATGTACATATGTTTCAGACTTGGATGTCCACCTACCGGATCTAGGAATTGGATTAGATCCAATTGATCTTCGAGATCTACCTAGTTAAATATCATACAGCTTGTTGGCCAAAGTCAAGGTTGTGTGTTATTTAACGGGATTTTAGCCCACTAGGAAACTGGGTTTCCCGAGTACTCGACAGAGGGTTAGAGGCTCGCCGAAAAATAGTGGGAGGCTAGTATTGAATTTGCAATTTCATTCAGATACTTAGCTTTACGCGCTTTCATAATTATTTCGTCAAAATTATTTTATTAGTTGGACTAATATAATGTTATTTTTCTTGTAATAGTTAGACTGTACCCAAATATCGTTGATTAGATAGTTAGACTATCGTAATCAAGATGACATGAAAGGGAAATTTCCGAGACATTATCATGGGCGAAAATGTCTTCAAGGGCACGAACTTTGCCGATTGGGAAATGAATCTGAGGATTGTCCTTGGAGCCGAGAGGCTGCTATATACCATACAGAGACCTCTTGGGCCTAAGCCCAAACCAGATGAGCTACTTGAGCTGGAGCTTTGGAAGACTCACAGCGATGATTGTGAAACTGCTCAGTCAATTATGCTTACTGCCATGACTCAGCATTTCCGTCGACAGAACAGAGACTTGGATCCCTATAACATGTTGGCGAGGTTGCACGATCTTCACCGATCTAACCGAAGGTCGCAGAGATATGAGTTAGTGAAGAAGCTCTTCCGTACACGTTTGTCAGAAGGCATGTCTGTTGAATCCCATGTGGTACAGATGATTGCTGACATAGATGAGTTGGCTAAGATGGGGATAGTCTTAGAGGCTGAGATTACCATAGATATGATCTTGCAATCTCTCCCTGACACTTGGAAACAGTTCATCATAAGCTATAACCTGATGAACATTGATGATACTTTTGGAGAGTTGTTATCAATTCTTAAGGAAGCTGAAAAGAGATGCTAAAGGGCAACAAGCACGAGGCGCACTTTGCTTCGACATCTCAGACACCGAGGGCTGGGCCCAAGGCGACTGGAGGTGTGAAGAAAAAGAAGCATAAAAGAAAGGGCAAGGCCAAATCTTCAAAGGCTTCTGGGAAGCCTAATGACAAATCTCAGGATGTTTGCCTCCAGTGAGGCAAGCGGGGTCACTGGAAACGTGACTGCCGCGAGTACAAGGCGCTCCAGAAGGAGATTAAATCGGGCAGGGCACCGGCTTCAGGTATGTTTGTTATTGAGATAAACATGACTATTTCTAGTTTTAAAAATTGGATTTTTGATTCTGGTTGTGGTACTCACATATGTACTGATGTGCAGGATCTGTTGATTAGCAGGAGACTGGCCTCAGGGGAGATTGATCTACGCATCGGAAATGGGGCACCAGTCGCCATTTTGGCCGTTGGCACTTTTGTTTTAGAACTGCCCTCGGGGCATGTACTTAAACTTAATGAGTGTTATTATGTACCTAGTTTGACTAGGAATATTATTTCTGTATCTATGTTAACCCAATCTGGGTATACTTTTGTATTTCGCAACACTGGGTGTTACTTATATAAAAATGATGTAGAAATTTGCACTGCTGATGCAAAAATGGTCTTTATATTTTGAATATAAATCAATCTCGAACATATAATAAACAACAAACAAAAGGCTCAAAGTGAGTAAAAATGATGAAACTTATATGTGGCACTGTCGTCTGGGACACATAAACAAGACTCGCTTATCCACACTTTCGAAGAGAGGGTACTTGGACGGATTTGATCCAAATTCATATGACGTCTGCGAATCTTGCTTATTAGGCAAAATGCCTAAATCACCTTTTAGCGGTAAGGGTGAACGCGCCACTGAACTGTTAGCCCTCGTTCATAGTGACGTATGTGGGCCCATGTCTAGCCAGGCTAGAGGTGGATACGAATACTTCGTAACCTTTACAGATGATGCATCACGTTATTGTTATGTGTATCTTATGAGACACAAGTCGGAAACTTTTGAGAAATTCAAAGAGTTTCGACACGAAGTTGAAAAACGGACCGGCAAGAGTATAAAGACATTACGGTCGGACCGTGGTGGCGAATACTTGAGCAATGGGTTTCTAGATTACCTGAAAGAATATGGTATTCTTTCACAGTGGACTCCTCCTAGAACACCGCAATTAAACGGTGTGTCCGAACGGAGAAACCAAACTTTGTTGGACCTGGTTAGGTCTATGATGAGTCGCAGTGAGCTACCTATTTCCTTCTGGGGATATACATTAAACAGTGCAATTCTTATTTTGAATAAGGTTCCGTCAAAGTCTGTACAACAGACACCATATGAGATATGGACAGGAAAGAAACCGGGTTTCTCATTCCTGAAGATTTGGAGATGCTGGGCATACGTCAAACGTTTGGAAGGTACCAAACTTGAACCCAAATCGGATAAATTCCTATTCGTAGGATATCCTAGGGAAACTAAAGGATACTACTTTTATCACCCACGAGAGAACAAAGTATTCGTTGCTCTGCATGCGGTTTTCCTTGAGAAGGAATTCCTAAATGCCGTGGTTAGTGGGAGGAAAGTAGAACTCGATGAAAATTGGAGTGATACTGTTCCTGGCATAGAATCCTCAACAGAACAAGAACAGTCCATCCGGGATGAGACTGTACCACAATCTTCTATTACACAAGGACCGCGTAGGTCGCAGAGAGTCAGGAAACAACCTGAGAGGTATGGGTTTCTGATATCACCTAATGTAGATATTAATCTCATTGAGGATAATGAACCGGCTACGTATGAGGAAGCGATACAAGATATCGATTCTGCTTTATGACAAGAGGCCATGAAGTCTGAAATGGATTCCATATACACCAACTAAGTTTGGACACTGGTTGATGCACCAGAAGGCGTAAAGCCTATTGGTTGCAAATGGGTCTTCAAGAAGAAGACCAACATGGATGGCAACGTACAAACGTATAAAGCTAGGCTTGTAGAGAAGGGGTATCGTCAACGACATGGTGTCAATTACGACGAAACTTTCTCACCCGTTGCCATGATTAAATCCATTCGGATAATGCTTTCAATTGCTACATATTTCGATTACGAGATATGGCAGATGGACGTTAAAACTGCTTTCCTTAACGGAAACCTTTCGGAGGATGTTTATATACAATAGCCTGACGGTTTTATCGTGCCTAGACTTGCAAACAAGGTTTCTAAGTTAAATCGGTCCATTTATGGACTGAAGCAATCATCGCGGTCATGGAACCAACGTTTTGATGAGATCATAAAAGAATATGATTTCATTCAAAACGAAGATGATCCTTGTGTATACAAGAAGGTTAGTGGGAGAGCACTGACTTTTATTGTTCTTTATGTTGACGATGTATTGTTAATAGGCAATGACATTCCCATGCTAACGTCGGTGAAAGCTTGGCTTTCATTGAAATTCTCCATGAAAGATCTGGGAGAAGCAGCCTTTATTCTAGGAATAAAGATCTACAGGGATAGATCTAGAAAGCTGCTTGGACTCTCCCATAGCACATACATTGATAAAGTGTTAAAGAGATTCAACATGGATCAGTCCAAAAGAGGACTGTTGCCAGTGTCACATGGCGTCTATCTATCTAAGGACATGTGTCCTAAAACTCAAGATGAGAGAGACAACATGAGTCGGATACCGTTCGCCTTGGCAGTCGGATCGATCATGTATGCCATGATATATACGCGACCTAATGTCTCCTATGCTTTGAGCATGTGTAGTCGATATCAGGCCGATCCAGGTGAAGGTCACTGGATGGCGGTTAAGAATATCCTAAAGTATCTTAGATGAACTAAGGATACTTTCTTAATCTATGGAGATGGAGAACTTGAGGTAACTGCAAGTCGCAATCTGGGTACATTTTTTGTTTGAATAACGGAGCAGTGAGCTGGAAATCATCCAAGCAAGAGACTGTTGCCGATTCAACAACAGAAGCGGAGTACATTGCTGCAGCTGAAGTAGCAAAGGAAGCAGTTTAGATCCGAAAATTCCTAATTGGATTAGGAGTAGTTCCGTTAGCAGCTGAGCCCATTCCATTGTATTGTGACAATAACGGGGCTATAGCACGGGCTAAGGAACCACGGTCTCATCAACGATCCAAGCATGTTCTTCGATGTTTCCATCTGATTCGAGATATCATACATCGTGGCGATGTGAAGGTCGAGAAGGTCGCATCAGATGACAACATGGCAGATCCGCTGACGAAAGCGATTCCTCAGCAAAAGTTTGACCGACATGTACATAGTTCAGGTATTAGATGCTTGAGTGACTGGCTATAGGCCAAGTGGGAGATTGTTGGACAATTATGACCCATAGCGTCACTGTTTGTAAAAGATATTATGTTTTGTACAAAATTAACTATGTTGTAATGAAATTGCCTTTTACCATTTTGTAATTTATTTACTTTGATATTTGAATGGTAAAAGTCCTTATGATTAATTCAAGATTGAGATGATATGAGACAGTATCAATCCATAAAGGTTTAATCATTAAATATCCTTAGTCGTAGTATTATCGAGATTGGACATCGATAATGCGGAATAGACTAGTATTGCGCTTGTGCGCGTTGTGAGGGCATAACGACATGGTTCTCATATATTTAAGTATTGGATACTTATGCAAGTGCGATAGGAGGTTGTTTTTTACCGATAGTACGGAAAACAGCTTCGCTCTGGATAGACCCCACGGAATCCCATTGGTAGTATGTATATGTGTCAATGGGAGTCCGCTTCAGGGTAGGTGTATTTGGTCTTAACTTGAGACTTGCATCGCTAGTACTTGCGACAATCGATAAACTTTGGTTTTGGTCATCCAGGGCTTTAACAGGTTCCGTGTACGCCTCTTCTGGGTTTATTGAGAATCGTAGTGTATTGGATGTGATGTCAAGACGGAAGTATCACTTCAGAAATATGGAGATGATGATCACGCAGGGATTCAGAACTGGTTCTCTATTGTGTTGCAACCATTGGGATAATATGACAAGGTCATGATTATCCGATTCAAAGAGACTAGTTGCTGATATCCAATATGTGTTTTGTACGGGGCATACACTATTCCAGCCCCACGCCTTGCACAAGACATCTGATACTGGATCGCAATACACAATACTACGGTATACTACGCCTGATATAGATCATATATTCCAATAAGAATATTTCTGGAGAATTGGGTAGGCATAGCGCTTTGCTAGAAGCCAAGCTTGTCTCGTAAATCGGTAAAAACGTAGTATGAGGTACGCACATGTTCGGATAGTCCGACGACCGTATTTACTACCAACATATCCAGAGATCTCTTGGGTCGCTTCCCGAAGATTCACTGATGCGTATGATCCGAGCATAATTAATATGGGATTAATTACGGAGACACTTTATCTTGGATAAAGTATTATTTGAAGAGAGAGAAAGATTAATTTGGAATTAATCGAAAAAATAATATATTCGATATATTAAACGAAATTGGATTTCGACGCGGAATTAAAATTAGATTTTAATTCGGGCAAACGAGTTAATTTAGAATTGATTCGTTAGCGACGTGAAAAGTAATTTCGCTAGGCGTAATTATTACATCGCGGCGGAAGTTCGTTAATTTGGAATTAATGAAACCGAGCCCGGAGGTGGTTGCGGGCCCACTCGCGTTTTGAATTCGAGGGGGGCCCACAAGTCACATCGCGAGTTACATCGCAAGTCACATCGCTTGTCATTGATTAATGATAGATGTCAAAGTCTTTCATGAGTGACATGTTGTCACTATTCATGACACAAGTAGGTGGGCATTTATTGCAAATTTTGGAGCCAAAATTGGCTTTGACTTTTGGCAACCTAATACCGTATTTGGTATTTGCTTTTTCTTATTCTCTTTTACGGTTTTGGAAGCCTAAAAAAATAGAAAAGAAAACAGAACCCATTTTCTCTCTCAAAAACCAGTGAAACCGTGAGCTATTTTGGAGGGAAAGATTTGATTTTTCTTTCATCTTGAGCTAGCACTCTTCAAGGGATCATACAAGGTGATTAGGGAAACCTATTCAAGAGCTTGGGAAGACAAAAACAAAGCTTGGAGCATTGTGGATTGCCTTGGGCGAATCTTGGACTGCTTGGAAGAAGAAATTTCGTTCATCAACAAATCCAAATCCGGTCGTTGTAAATATGTTTCCGCCATATTTCTTCGTTATTCATTCGCATTTATTTTTTTCATTTTGATCTTGGGACTTATCATAGAAACAAACAGTACATATGCGGTCTTACTCTTCAATAACTCCGCATGGCTCGGGGGAAGACTCTACTCCTAAAAATGTTGGTGGATGTAACTTTCGGATGTCGTGCAAAGAGACTGACAACTTATGTAGCTACATTACTTAAACCGTTACTGGAGGTAATTCGTGAGGTACATTGGAAGGTCCTGCTTGAAAAACGGTAAAATCCGGCCTAGTTAGCGGAACTGCTGTCTGGTGAGCCACTGAAGGTCTTAAGGGTGGGGGTGAAATTGGAGCTATATGATATACAGCTCTTAGCTCTGGGCCTAGAGGGTGCGGTTGTCGGACAATCAACTGAACCAAAGCTTCTACTGATCGTTGAATCTATTGTAAACTCAAAGCTACTACATCATCAGCCAGGCCCACTGGTCTTCATCTTGTTAGTGTCTCTAAGACTAGTCCAATGATCCTAAACAAGATTTATATGTGAATAAAATCAAAGAAAGTTGCGGAATACTTACATTGATTTGGATGAGAAGTTCAAAAATTTCTTTATTGTAGATGCTCCAAGCCTTTGTGTTGAGTTCCAAACTCTTGGGGTGAGTTTCCCAATCACCTTCAAAGATTCCCAAAGTGCTAGCTTTGATCAATTTGTGAAGCACAATTTCTTCCATATGAAGAATGAAGCTCACGATTTTGGAGAGAAAATCGAGAGAATGAATAATATTTTTAAGTTTCTAAAACTTGTTACAAATGGTTGTGTGTGTTGTGAGTTAAAGCCCAACATTAATTAGCCAACTACACCCATCATGAATAGTGACAAGTGATGTAAGTTGTGGGTCCCACCCAATTTTGAATTCCAAATTCAAGTTGGCTTACACAACACACTTTGGGCCCGGTTCGTTTAATCCGACTAAATGAATTTTCCGTCGCTAAATAATTAAATCCAATTTAATTAAATAATTATGCCTCGCAAAATTATTACGAAAGTCGCTTGTGAATTAATTCCAAATTAATTAGTTCTCTTGAATTAAAATCATATTTTAATTCCGTATTGAAATCCTAGTTTAATTCCGTATTGAAATCCAATTTCATTTAATATATCCAATATATTATTTTAGCCCAATTAAATAAATTAAATAGTAAAATCCAATTTTACTATTAATTTTATTGTTCCGATTAATTCCAAATTAATCTCGTTCTCTCTTCTATACGAATTTAATCCCAGATAAATTCTTGCCGTAATTAATCCTAAATTAATTTTCTCTCTCATAATTAATCCCAAATTAATTCTGTTCGAGTCAAATATCATCGGTGAATCTTTAGGAAGCAACCCAACAAATTCCTGGATATATTGGTAGTAAATACGGTTGTCGGATTATCCGACACGTGCGTACCCCGTACCACATTCTCACCGATTTACAAGACATGGTTGGCTTCTAGCAAAGCACCATGCCTACCCAGTTCTCCAGAAATATGTTCAATAGGGAATATATATAATCTGTTTCAGGCATAGTATACAATGTATTGCGTATTACGATCCAGTATCGGATGTCACATGCTAGGCCTGTGGCTGGAATTATGTCTGCTCCGTACGAAGCATATATCATATCACTAGCAACTAGTCTCTATAATCGGATAATCATGACCTAGTCATACTATCCCGATAGCTGCAACATTTATAGTACTAGTTCTGTATCCTTGCGTGATCATCTTCTCCATATGACTGAAGTGATACTTCCATCTTGACATCACACCCAATACACTATGATTTTCAGTAAACCATGAAGAGACGTACATAGAACCTGTTAAAGCCCTGGTTGACCAAAACCAAAGCGTACTGATTTTCGCAAGTATTAGCGATGCAAGTCTCAGGTTAAGACCACATACACCTACCCTGATTCGGATTCCAATAGACACATAGTCATACTACCAATGGGATTCCGAGGGGTCTATCCAAAGCGAAGCTGTTCCCGGTCCAACTTCTAACAGAACCTCATATCACACTTGCATAAGTTCCAATACTTAAATATATGAGAACTATTATGTTGAGCTTCCATAACGCGCCAAGTGCAATACGAGCCTATTCTGCATTATCGATGTCCAGTCTCGATAATACTACGACTAGGGATATTTAATGATTAACCTTTCATGGATTAATATTGTCTCATATCTTATTAATCCGGTACTAATCATATGGACTTTTATCATTTATATATCCAAGTAATCCAATTACAAATGATAAAAGCAATTTCCTTTGTCACATAGTTAATTTGTACAAAGAACACCATGTCTTTTACAAACAATGATGATATGGGTCATAATTGTCCAACAATCTTCCACTTGGCCTATAGCCAACCACTCAAGTGTCCAACACCTGAACTATGTATGGGTCGTGTTGGACAATTATGACCCATAGCGTCACTATTTGTACATATCATGGTGTTGTTGTACAAATTAACTATGTGACAAAGGACATTGATCTCTTATTTGCTCTCTTATCATTTGTGATTAGATCACCATGATGTATAAATGATAGGAGGTCCCTATGATTTGTTCCTGGATTGAAAGATATGAAACAGTATCAATCCACGAAGGAAAAATCATTAAATATCCCTAGTCAGAGCTGTTGGATAATATGACCCATAGCGTCACTATTTGCACAGATCATTGTGTTGCTGTAGCAAATAACTATGTAACAAGGAAATTGCACTCTCGTCATTTGTGATTAGATCACCATAGATATATAAATGAAGAGAGGTCCCTATGATTAGTTCCTGGATTGAGATGATATGAGACAGTATCAGTCCACGAAGGATTAATCATTAATATCCCTAGCCGTAGTATTATCAAGACTGGACATCGATAATGCGGAATAGGCTAGTATTGCACTTGTGCGCGTTGTGAGGGCACAACGGCATAGTTCTCATATATATAAGTATTGGATACTTGTGCAAGTGCGATAGGAGGTCGTGTTTCACCGATGGTACGGGAAACAGCTTCGCTCTGGATAGACCCTTCGGAATCCCATTGGTATTATGACTAGGTGTCTATGGGAGGCCGAAATCAGGTAGGTGTATATAGTCTTAACCTGAGACTTACATCGCTAATACTTACGACAATCGGTAAACTTTGGTTTTGGTGGTGGGGGATCTTAACTGGTTCTGTGTTCACCTCTTCTGGGTTTATCAGAGAATCGTAGTGTATTGGATGTGATGTCAAGACGGAAGTGTCACTCCAGTCATAATGGAGATGATGTCACGCAGGATACGGTATTAGTGCTCTTAAGTGATGCGCATCCAATCGTGATATTATGACCAGGTCATGAATATCCGATTATAGAGACTAGTTACCAGACATCCGATATGTGTTTCGGACGGGGCAGACACTTATCCGCCCCAGCCCTAGCACGTGACTATCCGATACTGGGCCGATATGCACAATACAATCGTATACTACGCTTGATACAGATCTAGATATTCTTTGATGAATATGTCCGGAGAACTTGGGAAGACTTGGTGCTTTGCTAGGAGTCGACCTTGTCTCGTAAATCGGTAGAACGTAGTACTTGGTACGTACGTGATTCGGATACTCCGACGACCGTATTTACTGCCAGATTATCCGGGGATCTCATGGGTCACTTCCCGATAATCCACCGATGACGCACAACTCGCACTCTTGAATAATCTGGGATTATAAAGAAGAAGAGAGAAAATTAATCTAGGATTAATAACGGAGATGTTTTATCCGGATAAAAATGTCGTCTAAAGAGAGAGAACGATTAATTCGAATTAATCGATGTATTAATATATTCGATATATTAGACGAAATTAGATTTCGACGCGGAATTAAAATTAGATTTTAATTCGGGCAAACGAGTTAATTTAGAATTAATTCGTTAGCGACGTAAATAATAATTTCGCTAGGCGCAATTATTTATTTAAATTTGATTTAATTAACATCGCGACGTAAGCTCGGTATTTCGGAAATATCGAACCCGAACGCGTGAGTGCACGTGGGCCCACTTTCATTTGGAAACGTGTGGGGCCCACATGACACATGTCATTTTATTGCTTATTTTATTCTAATGCATTGATGGTGATAGTGTACAATACACTCAATGTTATTGCATGGAAATTGAGTGTTTGACACTCTAAGCCATTGCATGTTTTGTGTCATAATTTTATTATTAATTTAATAATATTATGGCATAAATATAAATTGATTTTTGGTAAATCATTTTAAACTTAACACAATTCATCTCTCTCAAATTCTCTCCTCTCCTCACGCAAAAGCTTGAATGTTCACTGGTTTGGAACCAGAAATGGCGTGAACAAAGGGAAGCCAAGAGTGGTTTTTCATGGTGAGAAATCAAGTGCTAGCACACTTACAAGTCTTGCGAAGGTGGTAGGGAGGTTCGACCATGAGGCGGGACTTATCCGATGGAGTTTGGAGCTTCGTTTTGAGACCCGAATTTCTGTTTTGCAGGGCAGTGGACTGCCAGCAGTTTGCGTGAAGGGCAGTACGTTTTTGGCCTTGATTCGTCTTCAAATCGACATAACCGATCAATGTGAGTATTCCGCTACCTCCGTTGATGTATTCACGCATTATTTCATGTTTTGATTTGATCTTGGGACCTTAGAATGAATCAACAATGGCATCAAGAGCTAATGTTGCAAGCATGAAATTTTAGGGTTTAAAATTTGGGTAAATGTGATTTGAGCATGATTTGAATAAATTGTTTGTTTGAGTATGTTTATAACATGTTTAATTTCATTTTGGTTGGACTAATTTGATGAAAAATGATTTGGAATTATTTTCCCCAAATTTTGTCCTTGGCCGAATGGTTTGATGATTTTGGGAT